>PVJH01034816.1:0-20260 GCA_004026705.1 Nesogale talazaci
AAAAAAAATGCAGAAAAGTAGATAAGGACACTGTAATAGACTGCATGTGAACCCTCTAGTTCATCTTTTTCACTTCTTTGTTAAGATCAAAGTTGACTTTAGTTTCTCCCCTAATCCCAATTCTCATGTTCCCTGCTCTGAGTCAACTATTACCAAAAAGTTATTTGATTTCTATTTTTCATATCTATTCAATAATGCTTTTACTACCCATGTACTCATATGTATCCACAGATAGACTATGATATTATTTTGTGAGAATTATAATATTTATACCAATGGTATGATGTACCTTGTATAATTTGTCATCTCTTTTCCACTCAATAGTGTATGTTTTAAGTCATTTAAGCAATCTTCTAACTATTGAAAAGTTCTTTATTATATAAATCTTATAGCTGTTATGTGTCATTAAGTTGATTCCTACTATGAAGCAAATGAAGCAAAATGAACACAGCCCAGTCCTGCATTATCCTTACAATTGCTCTTTATTTTTTGCTGTTGTTGGTTCTTGTGGTCGTGGGACATACCCAGCGCTGCTCTTGAGAGCCACTGCTGGATTTGAACTGCCAAGTCCACAGGCCACCGTCCTGCACTCAACCACTTACATCACTGGGACTCAGCCCACCATTATTCTTTAAGTCCATTGCTATAGGTACTGTGTCAAACTATTTTGTCTAGGGTTTTCTATTTTCACTGTCCCTCTACTTTATCAAACATGACGATGTCTTTTGCTAAGGTTTGGTCTCTCCTCAGACATGTCCACAGTCAGATACTTTGTGAGACGAAGTGTCACCATCCTTGTTTCTATGGCTTATTCTAGGTGTACTTCTTCCAAGATTGATTTGCTTGCTTTTTAAAGAATAATCCATGGCACTTCCAATATTCTTTGCCTGCACCATAATTTTAGTACACAGATCTTTCTTCATTCTTCCACCCCTTGCCTTTTTTTTTCAGTTTGTTGTACTTTGTTGTTTTATGTGTTGCTGTGATGCTGGGGATGTTGCCATGGGTGTTACAAATACCCATAAGGTCACCCAAAGTGAATAACTTTTAGCAGAGCTTTTAGACTAAGAACACACTAGGAAGAGGAAGAGGCTGTCCACTTCAGAGAAATTAGCTACTGAGAACCTTGTGAATATCAACAGAACATTGCCAGATACTAAAATAACATGAGCATAATACACTCTATTTACCTTAATTTTCATATCAACAGATATTAAATTTATTTCCAATTGTGTTTTAGATTATAAATAATGCTACACCAAGGATCCTTAGTATATCACCTGGTACAGGATTTTCAGGTAAAGATTGAACAAATTAGAGGCATTAAACTGGGGCTGGGTTAAGTACTATCATCTTTAGAACATGACCATACCAGATTGAATTAACCATAGTAGAACAAAATAGAGCATCACGTTGGGGTATCAACATAATAGCTTGTTAACTACAGGCAAATAGCATGTTTTCACTAGATTCTTTGCAAAACATAATTTAGCAGAGCTAAGAAAAAGGTTTGGAGGCTGAGCCCCGGTGGCATAGTGGTTGTGCGTGGGACTGCGGCCCATGGGATGAAGGTTCAATTCTCGTTCCCAGGAGCAAAGGCTGAGCCTCCTACTCCCACCATCTGAAAGCAGTGATGCCTGAAAAAAAAAAAAAAAAGGTTTGGAATCTTGGTGCAATGATTCAGTGCTTGGTTACTAACCTAAAGGTTGACTAATGATCTCACCCAGCACACCATAGAAGACTTGATGCTCTGTTTTCATCAATATTACAGCTTAGAAACCCTTATGGAGAAGTTCTTCTATTGTTTCTCATGAATTTGATATGAATTAACTCGAGGACACCTGGTGACAACAGCTAAGAAAAGCTCACACTGAAGTTCTGTTGCAGAATGACACTGGTTTCCAGGCAGTGAGATGACTGCAAGTATATTCGGTTTCTTATAACACACGGTTCTCTTATTTTGATCCTATCTGCTAGATCTTTGTCTGGCCAGCTCTATCTTTCCAGCTAAAGGTCTCCATCACGAACCTTCCAGTCTTAGCCATACCCCTGCACTCATCTACTGCACACAAAATTATGTATTGCCCCTTCCATGCCTTTGTTTCAGCTATGCTCTTCCTGGGAAGTGCTTGCTCTGATTCATGGTATTCTTTCCCCCCTCTAGCTTTCCATCATTTTTAGCAGCAACAAACCATTGCTACTTACACTCTGACATCCTCATTGTAGCTGACTTGTGTATAATCAGTCTAGGCCACTAAGATCTCAGCTGAGCAATTTTCACACTCTGTCACCCTCAAGCTCCAAGGTTTATGTTCTATGTATTATACAGAAGAAGCTATATGCAATATGTTTAGTTTTTGTTCCCCTAGAAGCTGAATGTGTGTTCAAAGTTTTAGTGAATCATGCCAACCTTAGAGGCACCTGGTGGTGTAAATAATAGACACTTAACTGTTAATGGAACACTCAACTGGTTTGAAGCTACACAGAAGTTCTGAGGGAGAAAGACCCAGAGATTGGTTTCTGTAAAGAGCACAGCCTAGAAAACTCTATTGAACCATCCAACTCTCACACAGGGTCAAAATAAACTTGATAACATTCAACAACAATATTAACCACATTAATGAGTCTATTGTAATAAGACTAACTCCATATTATCTATACCTATATTCATATCCATATCTATATCATCTATATCTATATAATTTATCTTTACCTATCTATCTCTATAAATGTTGCTTAATATGTGTCAGAATATTTTCTAAATACTTAGTGTATATTGTCTCAGTTAATCTTTATAGGGAAACAGAAAGAAAATAAAGGATTCTACTTAGGAAGGGTTTTGAATAGTAGGCGGCCAAATAAGGCTTCAAACCCAGAATTGTCTCCTTCAGAGCACATTCACACTAAATTGTCTTCCATGTTCATAACTGGAGGGATTCAGGAGGTATCAGGTTACAAATCAAATTCCTTCTTAGTGTATCTTTAAGTCAGATTGCATGTGAATTAGAGCATTTGCTTCTTATTGTACCTTCCTCTCATGTATTGAAGCTTTCTCTGGGTTTTAAAAGCTTTCTCTGGGTTACACATACAAAAAGTGAAGTGATTGTGCATAGAAACTTGTTTCCAGTTGCGATTAGTTCAATTCTTTCATTTGGAAAAGAAATTTACATAGCAGTAAGGACAAAGATGTGTTGTCAGCTAGTCAGATATTGGTAGCCCAGAAACTTAGCACGTACACCTTTGTTTGTAGAAAATGAAGAAAACTCACCTTATCCATAGAAGAACAGACAGCAGTATGGCAAGTGAAAAGAGTACCAAATACGGACCCACTTCAACCCGAGGAAAACTCCCACTTTTATTGTATGCTAACAATATACTCTATTACTTGGAATGCTATTCTTTTGTTTTGCTTTTATTTCTAAATAGAGGCATCTCCTGAACTCTGGTCTGTTGCCACACAAATGACAATTCTTTGACAATTTTCTTGGTCTGTATTGTCATATTTTTGATGCCTGTGTCATTTTCTGTATTGTATTAAGTTTTTATGCATTCATCTGTTCGATATACATTAAATAAATGTCGACTATGTGTTGGGCCCTAGGGAAGATTCCTAAAGACATGGTGAAATCACACAATGCCCTAGTTTTCATGGAACTTAGATTTTCAATAGACACAATCAATCAATCCACCAATAAAAATAAAATAAGCTCATAAAACTATGTGAGAGTTGTTCAATTCAATTTAAATATTTAAACTAGAGTTATAGGAAGGAACTTGATAGCTAGAATAGGATGTTGGGAAATAATGTTCTTAGGATACAAAGTTTAAACTTGCTAATTGAATGAAAAGCAGGATTCAGTCTAGCACATATTGAGGGCTAGGGACTTCCAGACAAGAAAAAAAACTAGTACAAAGAATCCAATTTCTACCTACTATACTTACTCTATCCCATTTGGGGGATTTATGATGATTTTGATGTGATGTAGTAATGCACTGTTGCTAGAATAATTCTAAGCAATGAATGATACCTCCCTAGAACTTCCATAACTGAGTGGCTTATAATATCAGTAATGTGCCATTTCAGTCTGGAAGATAGAAGTCCAAATTGGGGTAGTGTCATGTTGAGTCCTTCTGGAGACTGAGTGAGAAACTAGTCTGTTCCTCTCTTCCAGCTACACGTAGCTTGCTCTCATCATTTGGTTTGCAACTGTAGGATCGCATGGCCTCCTTCTCTGTCTCTCAGAACCCTCCCCTTTGTGTGAGTAAAGCCCATGGAAGCTAGAGATTATGTAAGGCAAAAGCCTGTCTAAGAAAAAAAACTCCCCTTTTTTGCACCCTGTCAAAGACAGACAACTTCCAAATCTGGAAAAACAAGGCAGTTTCCTTGACTTCCAACTCTCACAAGTTTCACTCTACCATGAAGTGTACCAGTCATATAAGATTATAATGCATTCTACTGTAATATGACTCATACTAACTGCACTAATAATATCTAAGAAGATGCAATTAACAAACAAGGTCTCATTCATAGACTCCATGATGTTAAGGTATCAATATATCTTTTGTGGGGACACAATTCAATCCATAAAACAAACTAATTAAAGCCCTCAATAATGTCAAATTCTGAAAGGTAAACTCCATGCAGATGAAAATCATGGATGGCTAGTTTATCACGTTGTATCTAGCTCCAGTTATGATACTAAGAACTGGTAGAATCTCAACACACAACGCAAAAAAGGATCTAGAAGGTATTGCAACCCTTGTGCCATTCACTCCATGGCTAACTCTGTGTTTTCTTTCTTACAAATCACTGTCCTAACTACTGCTTCCTTTTGGCCACTCAGCACATGCCTTTTCCTTTCATAAGGCATGGGGGGGGGAGAGGCAGGGGGCAACAACATTAAATGAGAAGTCCTGCTTGGATCTTTTTAGCTGCCAACTCACTCATCCTCAAGTGACTCAACTTCACTTCTCATTGGCATTTTGAATGCTGCTTATGCCCAGAAAATATATAAATGCCCAAATTCACAGACACCTTTTTTTTCACCTTTCATCTATTTTTCCTGCAAACTCTGATCCCAAGTCTTCTGGCTTTCCTTCTGTTTCTCTAATAACTTCTTAATCTTCCTAAGGAGTGTGGGACCTCTTTATCCTTCTTAAGTGGTTCATCGGACCTCTTTTCCTTTTTTGCTGTATGCAGAACCTCAAAGGAAACAATCCCAGATTTAAAGCAACCCTAATACTTACATGACTATGTCTCCCACATTTTACTGTTCTTCCAGGTATCTCAAAAACTATACGACCAATAGAATAAGGTATTTATTGTGATACAAGAATGGTACTAAGCACTTTACAAATGTTTACAAATGTTAAGTTTAATCCAGAAGAATTTTCTTGCAGTTATATAGTCCCTTGCATTTTACAGAGAAGGAAACAAAGGCTCAGAAAAGTTAAATGAATTTACTAAGGGTGTACCAGTAGCAGCAAGTCTGAGATATGAATCAAAGAATGATGATTCAAGAGTTCAGGATTTTAACTATGGCACTATTTTGGCACATAGTCAAGGGTTAAGTTAATTATTTTCAATCATCTTCATTGGAAATTATGCTTGATATAAATCAACAAGATCCAAATTGAATTTCATGTATTAAAGAATATCTTCATTTAAAAAAACTACTTTGCACTTACCAATCCTTATTCCTTGCTGTTTCATTGGCCCTAAAATTGCTTACATACACATCTAATTATTACTATCTCTTAGAGTAAGAAGTTTCAGGATAAGCCAAATTCATTAAAGCACAGAATGTGTCTGTCTTGATCACTCATTTAAAGCTAGACTTCCCAGTCTGACTTTTGTTGTGGTTAGCTTTGTTTTCCTTTGCTCTTTATCATCCTACTTGGCTGGTTGTACCAGGAAATGAAGCATAACTAGTTTATTGATGGCTGAATTTATTTGCTCTATCTAAGGAAGTAGGTGAGAAAGCCAGCTGGGGAAATCACATTTAACCATGCTATTAAAGAGAATGGGGGAAAGAAATCCAAATGTGTAAAGACCAGCCAAGGCAAAAAAGGCTGAATTAGAGAATAGAGAAGACCATGGGTCCAGAGTATGATTTGTGCGCTATATCCACTGCACAACTTAGTCATGGGAGAAAAATCATTCAAATAGTTCATCTATATTCTAATCTGTAAGATAAACACTGTCAGTTTCTCTTGGGATTGGGAAGCATTCTACTCTGGATAGGACACTACCTCACCCATCAAAACTCCAAGCCACACTCACTATTGTCAGGTCATTTTCCCTCTTAAATGACCTGTCATAGATATTCAACCAATGGCAGTGGCTATTATTATGTATCATTGAGTCAGTTTGGTCTGAAAGTGATACCATGGACAGCAAAATCAAACGCCGATCCATCCATCTTGTTTCATTCTCATGATCAGTTCCACATATGAGCCCATTATCGAAGTCACTCTTAGTGGACCTCATTGAGAGTCTTCCCATTTTTCACTGATCCTCTATCAAGCACAATATCTTTCATTAGAGACTGGACACTTCTGACAATATGTTCAAAAGATGTTAGAAGTCTCGTCATCCTTGCTGCCTAGAAACATTCTAGCTGTCCTTTCTCCAAAGTTGATTAAACTTTTATTCTGTTTTGTTTTTATTTGTTTCACATATTCTTCTATGAGCTCACAAGTCAAACAATTATGGGAAGAGTCCATAGCACCACAGCACACTCTCATAGTTATATGGATAAAGCACTTATTTCAGGATCTTATTTGTATAAAGATATTGAAATGATTCGCATCTCATCTTGAAAAAGAGTATGTACACAATGGGATACTGTGCATTCTTAAAACATTGTGCAACAGTACCTGAAATAGATAGATTTGGAAAAGTTTGTGCTGAGTGAGTCAGTCAATCACAAAAGACAGATATTAAAATGGATCACTGTTATAAAAGAAAAAAATTGAGATAAAAGTTTATCGTACCAAATGAAACTGCTTATTTCTGGTTGCCAGTCATGGGAGGGTGAGGGAATTAAAGAGAAATATGTTAGTCTGGGTAGACTAGAAAAACAAATCCAGCAGAACTCCTATACACAGAATAAAGAGCAATTGAACATTGAGAAAACATTCCAGCCTAGTCCAGATCAGATCATAAGTCCACTATGAGCTCATATGTCGGATACCAATCTATAGATTCCTCTTCAGAGTCATGCAACACATGCAGTGACACTGAATACAGGAAGATCGCAAGTCAGTGAGTGGAAAGAACTGTAGATCCGGAGGCTGCAGAAGCATCTCAGCACTGGCAGGGTCTTCCTATGGTTCCTTCAACTCCAGGGGTCTCGTGTAACTCCACGTATCCTATCCGCAGAAAAGTCTCTCAGGGAGTGAGTGCCCCACCTCCAGCAAGTTATTTATCTCCTTAGTGCCCCCAAATGAGGGCATGGAGTCACAACCTGATTGACAGGCTAAACTCCACACCTTCATTCTTAATGCTCAAATTGATAACAGATTATGTAACGATCACAAGAAGCAATAGGTTAGAGGGTCAATTGGTTTTTCGCTAGGTCAATAAAGAAGGTACTATTCCACAGAAGGAAGAAAATAAAATAAAAGGGAGGAAGTCAGGAAAAGGTTTTGTGATATTTGAAAAGTTAGTTAGGGGGGAAATCTGAAAGGTAAACCTCCACCTAATTCACAAAAAGTGTGTGTGTGTGTGTGTGTGTGAGAGAGAGAGAGAGAGAGACAGCAGTATACTAGTAAACCATAACTTCCAATCAAGGGTATATCAGCTGGAATTCCTGCACACAATTTAGACACTGCACTATTCACCTGCTTATGTGAAACAGTGAGCATTTTCTTTTAGCACAACCTTCTGTGAGTCTCATACCTAATTTTCTCTAAAGCCCCAAATACATACATGATATAAAGATTAAGATGTAAGCCCAAGGGCACCACAACAGTGCTTTTATTTCCTTACATGGAATGTTAGCACTTTGAAGCAATTGGATGAGACAGATCCTACCTAGATATCTGAGAGCATAATATGAGTAGAGCTCTCCCAGCATTTGTCAGACAGTTTGTGAGACTGATGCTAGAAACGGTATCACTGGTATTTCAAATGCTAACAGAGCCACTCAAATTGAAAAAGCTTTAGTGGTGTGCCATATTAAGAACAAATGTGAAGTTGAATTAGGATGTCCACTTCTAAGGAATCAGTTATGGAAAATCTTATGAATAGCACAAAAACATTTTCAGACACTGAAGGCCTCAGGAATGGAAGAAGAGCATTTTCACAGATAGCGCCAGTAGATGAGTCTTTCAGGTCAGAAGTCATTCAAAATATGACTTAGAAGAGGTTCCTTCTCAAAGTAGAGTTTGCCCTAATTAAGTGAGTAGAATAAATCGGTTGGAGTAAGCCTTTGGGGCCTTTATTTGTTTTGGGGCATGACCCTACATGAGAAGAAACAGCTTTAAAAATCTACTAGCAATCAAAATTTAGATTGTATGAAGTATGAACATAAGAAAATTGAGTAATCAAAAAGTTAAGTGGAATAGGGAAAGATACATCCAAGAAATTAATGAGGGGAAATTGACTTGTATATACCATGTTTAACTAGAAAATCATATGGTACACTATGCTGTGAATGACACAATCAAGAGGAATAACATTGTGTTCTTCATTATAAAGGATATTTCAAGGTCTATTTTGGAGTATAATTTTATCAGTAATAGAACTTTATCTATCTACACTTAAGGAAATCCAATCAAAAGGGCTTTTATTTGAATTTATGCACCAAGCATGAAAGATGGAGATGAAGAAACTGAAGAATTATACCAATATCTTCAGTCTGAAATTGAACAAACATGCAATCAAGATGCTTTTGTAATTGGAAAGCACAAATTGGAAACAAAGGGGAAGGAACAGTAGTTGGAAAATAGAAATGAAGCTGAAGATTGCATGATAGAATTTTGGAAAACCAAGTACTCACTCATAACAAAGTCCTTGTTTCAACAACATAAAAGTCAATTATACACGTCGGTTTCCTCAAATGGAATACATTGAAATCATATTGACTACATTGATGGAAAGGGACAAGAGAGAAGCTCAGAATCAGCAGCAAACACAAGACCAGGCGCTGACTGTGGAATAGACTACCACTTGCTCATATGTAACTTTAGGTTGAAAATGAAGAGTAGGAAAAGACCAGGGAAACCAAAATATAACCTTCAGTATATCAGGAGTTAATATTGGAAAACATCTCAATAGTAAGTTTGTGCTGTGAACACTCATAAAAGAAGACCTGATGAGTTGTGGGATAGTATCATTCATGCAGAAAACAAAGGGTCATCAAAGAGACAGTAAAGAAAGGATCAAAATGGGAATCAGAAGGGACGCTGAACCTTGCTCTCAATCATTCAGCAGCTAAGGCAAATGAAAGAAGCTAAAACAGAAATTTCAAAAGATGGCTTCAGGAGGCAAAATATAAATATTTTGATGAAATGGGCAAAGACCCAGAGTTAGAAATCAAAATCAATTTCTTTAAAAAAGCATTTTTAATATCTTCCATGGAAAGAGATCAGAGGGGGGAAATCAAGTCTTGATTGCAAAACTGAAAAATTCTAAAGGCAAAATATTAAGTGATACAGGAAAACTCTAAAGAAGATGGAAGAAATATGCAGAGTCACTGTACCAAAAAAAGCTAGTTGGCATTCCACCATTTCAGGAAGTAGCATTTTAGCAAGAAGCAAGGATACTGAAGGAATAAGATCAAGCTACACAGAAAGCATTAGCCGAAGACAAGAATTTGAGAATTTATGGAATGCCGATGGAAACGTTTCAATGAGCTGATAAAGCGATAAAAGCACTAGAAGTGCTCACTCGTCTATGCCAAGGAATTTGGCAGATAGCTAACAGATCAGCTGCCTACAACTGATGCATATCTGTACCCATTTGAGAGAAAGTTGACTTGAACTATGGAATATCATTAGCATCACAGGTAAGTCAAATTTTGCTGAAAATCACCCAACAACTGCTGCTGTAGTATATCAATAAGGAGCTGCAAGAGGTTTCGGACTGGTTCAAAAGAGGATTTGAAACAAAGCCTATTATTGCGGATGTCAAATGGATGTTGGCTGAAAGAAAAGAAAATCAGAAAGATGCTTACTTGTGCTTTATTGACTATGCTAAGGTTTTCTGTTGTGTGGATCAAAACAAATATGGATAATCATGATAACAATGATAACTCCAGAGCACTTCTTTGTGTGCATGTAGGACATATACCTATAGGAGGAAGCCACTGCATGAACAGAACAAGGAAGTCCTGCATAGGTTAGTATCAGGAAAGATGTGCATCAGGGTTGGAGTCTTTCCTTATACTTATTTAATCTATATTCTGAAAAAAGTAATCCGAGAAGCTGGATGATATGGAGAAAAATGTAGCATCAGGTTTGGAGGCAGGCTTATTGACTACCTGGATGATGCAGATGCCGCACCTTGCTTGCTGAAAGTGAAGAGCACTTGTAGCAGTTGCTGATGAAGATCAAAAATTGTAGCCTTCAGTATGAATTACAACTCAATGTAAAGAACACCCACATCCTCACAATTGGATCAATAAATAACAGCCTGATAAATGGAGAAAAGATTAGAATTTTCCAGGATTTCATCTTGCTTGGATCACCAATGAATGCTCAGGGGAACAGCGGTCAATAAATCAAATGACACTTTTCATTGAGAAAATCTGCTGCACAGTATCCTTTTAAAGGGTTGGAAAGCAAGGATGTTACTTTGAGGACCAAGGTGTCCCTTGCTAAAGTCATGGTATTTTCAATTGCCTCATATGCAGGTGATATATGGACATTGAATAATGAAGCCCGAAGAAGAATCACTGCATTTGAATTATAGTGCTGGTAAAAGAAATGGAAAGTGCCATGGTCTGCCAAAGAACCAACAAATCCATCTTGGCAGGATGGATTAGAATGATCTTTAGAGGCAAGGATGGGGAGTTTCTGTTCACGTGCTTTGCACATGCCAGGAGAGAACAATCCTTGTGAAAAGGACACATACTTGGTACAGTAAAGGGACAGCAAAAGATATGAAGACCCTTGACAAGATGGATTGACATAGAAGCTGCAACAATAGGCCAAAGCATAACAATTTTGAGGATGGTACAGGAACAAGCAGTGTTTTGCTTTGTTGTACAAAAGGTCAATATTGGTCAGAATCCCCAAGATGGCGCATACCCACCTTGTACTTGGGCAGTGCACATGATTAATATACTCAGATGCTACTTGAATGGTTGAAGTTTTAAAAGTCTAGCCAACAGAACCCAAAGAAAAGCCTGGTGATCTCTTAAAGAAAGAAAGAGTGATAAAGGATAGTGTTATTCTGACACACATTAGTGGACAGCAATGTTGGTTTATTCTGTTTCTTTGTTGGTTGCGTTCTGCTTTTTAAATGGGTAAAGTGACTTATGGAAAGTACTGAAAAGCTTACGGGAGATCTGTTGCCATTTTTGCATTCTGCTTAATGGGTTGTGGTGGTCTGATACCCTTTAAGTCATTGCACGTTTATATTTTCTCTGTATGGAATTTTGCACATCGTGACTTTCTAGGATGGACTGCAACTCCCCTGTTGTCTTCTGAAACTATAAACCTTTATCAGAGCAGAAAATCTCACTTGTTCCACAGTGAACATTTGAACTGCAGAGCTCGAGTTTTGCAGCCCAAAATGTAAACCATTTTACCACCAATGCTCCCATTGAATTGCTATGAAAAATACTGCTAGCTAAAAAAGACAGTATCTCCCTGTTCCTATTTTCTATGCTATAAAAAGGTACGTTTTTGAGGGGTCATTGAGACAATTTTTGATTCCATAGATAGTATGATGCAAACTGTTCTCTTTGTCCATCTGTCTCCTTTATGATGCACTGATTTCCCCACAGAACATATTTCTAGTCTAAGAAGATTCTACTATATGTATTTATCAGCCTAGTGTAAAGTAATGATGACAATGTACTAATTCTAGTTGTTACATCTTAGAGTTACTATCTATATTTCTACAGTACTTACACTTTATACTGTTGTGGCTTCAGAACATCTGTAGGCATGAACTTCATTATTATGGCTTGCCCTTTTAGAAAGTGCATATAAAATAAGAAATAAAAGGAGGAAAATAGTAACTGCTGACTTACAGGAAAAGTGTCTAGTCCTATACCTTTTCTCTTTTTGTTCTGTCTTTTTCCTTTTTTATAGATTTTCCCCAAGCAGACACTAATGCTGGAAGCATTATAGCTCCTCTCCTAGGGCTGACCCTTATTTATCTGAATTGCAGGGTGGGTCTCAGTAAACATCACTGTTTAGATGTAAAATTTCACAAATTTACCCCCACTGAATAGCAGTCCCTTGGTAGAACTGGTAACAATGCCTTCAGCCGCATGCTGGGTATCCATTCCCATAGTTCTCAGTGGCCCCTGACTTCTCTCCCTGATGGACCACTGGTTTTGCCCATCTTCTTAGGAATGTGGGAGGCTACTTCCCAGTCCTCTTTTGCCTTTCTCTAGTTCCTGGTCTTTGCCTTCCACATTGTAAAACAATAACTTCGCTTGCATCCCCTAATTTTCCTAAGTTCCATCTCTTCATTAATATAATGCTGCCTTTTTCATAGACTTTCAGGAGTGGTAATAAACTAAAATTCATTTTAGTTGACATGGTAAAAATGGTGTTGTCTCTTTCAAATCTCAAAAATGCAAATATTAATCTAATAAAGGTATATTTCAGAGAAAAAGTAGTTTCATTCAAATGGATGTTTATTTTAAAAATCACTTAATGTGTATGTAAAATTACTCTTCCACTGCATATACTCTAATAAATGCAACCTATAATTAATATTAGCTACATTACTTTGAGTTCAAGTTTCCTAATATACACTTAGTCTTGCATAAATGCTGAGGAAAACATTTATAAAGTGCTCCTCTTTTTGGAATAGATTAATCAATTTTACATATGAAAAAAACCTATCATCCTAAGCAGGTCAGATACTTCATTTATAAGAAAAAGACAAGAGTCAAACAATATTGTTATAAAATCATAGAAACTTTTATCAAATACAATTAGAAAAGGTATGCCATCATTTTCTTGACATGTCCTTCATCACGATCTATACATTTCTCAAGCTAATATTTTCATCTCTCTAATTGTTCCCCAAATGATTCTCTTTTTAAATTTATCCCACATGAGAAGCAAATTTTGGGTATCTTTGAAGGATGCTGTGCTAGCCTGGATAGCCTAGAGAAATAAAGCCAGAGACATTCATACGTATATAAGACAGAGCTCTATCTACTAGAGAAATTGAATATTGAGAAAACATCCCAGCCATTTAAGATCAAGTCCATAAGTCTGATATTAGCCCATACGGCCAATACCAATCTATACATTTCTATTCCAACTCATGAAACACATTCAATGATGCCAAATGCAGGAAGATTACAGACTAGAGAATGGAAAGTCCTGTGGATTCAGTGGTGGAAGAAGCATCTCAGCACTGGGGTGAGTCTGTATGTGGCCCTTACAACTTCAGGTCTCTAGGCTACACCAACATAACTCCATCAGACTCATTGTCAGGAATGTCTCACATGGAGTGAGTGTGTGTCCTGACTTCAGTGAGCTGTTTATTGCCTTAGCGTTTCCAAAGGAGGTCATCAACTTTGACCTTACTGACAGGTTCAACTTCACCCCTTTACTCTTTACAGTCTAAAAATTGACAACAGATTATGTAACTACCACACACTCAAACCACATGTTCTTTGAATCTGAGCAACAAGTCTGAAATTTGAGGACACAACAATCAGAATTATAGGGTGAATAGAACAAACTTCTCCAATTGGACAGCCTTTGCTACCCAAAACTATGAGCAGGTGCTTTGTCACAATGGAAATACCAACTTTTTTCAGAAAACTTTTTGAACCTTTTCTCATTCAATTTGTTTTACAGTAGTCTTTAAACTTCTTCATAATAAGCCCTCATAGTTGCCTTGTGTCATTTGAGAAGAGCTAGAAAGATTCCTCCCTTGGACTTCTAAAAGCATTGTCACCATAATCTTTGAGGTGAGTTATTTGCATTGAATTGGCCCAGGATATAGGTTTACTTGTCCCAAAATAGTGAAGGCCCTATATGGACTGGGAAGTTTAGTGGTTATAAGTTGTACTGCTATTTGTAAAGTTAGTAATTTAAAGCCATGAATCAGTCCTTGGAAGGAAGAAGAGTCTTTCACCTCCTGGGAAGGCTTCCTATCTTGGAAACTCACAGGAGGAGTGGACCTGTTCTGTAGAGTCAGTCATAGGCCTGTTTGACTAGGGAAAGAAACCCAGTGACACTCATATATGTGTAGCTATATATCAAGAAAGCATCCAACTCAAGCCCATAAATTTGATACTAGTCCATAAGTCCCTCATGAGACTCCACAATCACATGCAACAATGCAGAATGCAGGAGGATCACAGGACAGTGGGTGTAAAGTCTTTCAGATCCAAGGTTGGTAGGAGTTCAGCGGCTCTCCTCCTGACCAGCTGAGTCTATTAGAGTAAATCTGGTCCTTTTTAAAATGTCTTTGAAAATGTTCTATATTACTACTTTGTTCAGGATATTCTATTTTAATTTTGATAAGAGCAGTTGGTCATAGTAGCTGGGCACCATGTAGTACTTCTGGTTCCAGTTAGCAATCCATAATTTGAATGATCCATTGGACCAATCATCTCTTTTAATCTCAAATTTCCCTCACTCTCCTATGTTTGAGAGAAAGAGACATCAATAGTTGTGTCTTATATGGCTGCTTTTTAAGAACCTGTCACTACTTTATATATAGTGATATGTAGAACATTGTCTTTGGAGAACACAATATTCAATTGCTCATTTTCTAGAAGTAGAACAAAAATTATTTCTTCTCACCTGCCTCTGGTTGAATGCAACTATCCAATCTTTGGGTGGTAGCTGAAAACATTAACCGTCTTATACCATACAAGACTCCCAGGGATCGGCATCTCCACACGCCACCACCCCCCACCACACACACACACACACACACACACACACACGCATGCACACACACACACACACACCTCTGCCTTCTATTTTTTCTCCAGAACCTTATTTCTTAACAAGGTTGGGATTTTCAAAGACTATGAAACAGTGGAATTGAGAGATTAGAAAGCAATGAACTTTCATCGCCATTCCAGATTTACAAGAAACAAGTTTCCTACTTTCCTTTTCCTTCTGAAATATGCCTGGCCTGAGCATGGTAGAAGGGAAATTGCTTTGAATCCTGATCCAACACCTGTCTGTGTTGGAGTTCTGGCCCTGTCACGTACCTGTGTAAAAATCTGAAAAATATATTTACTATCTTCATATGGGGAAATTTACTAAGCAATCCTATCAGTTAATGGGAGGATTTAATCAGATATTATAGGCTGAAGTTTGCTTCTTCTTGGAAAGTGTTAGAAAAACAGTATTCATCTTCTTCTTCTATGGAACTAACAAAAACAATATAGCAACCTTTCTCCTGACTCTTCTGGGTTGGATTTGAATCCGCTCCCTTTGGTTCTTTGTTGATGTAACTGCTGTAAAGGTGATGTCTGGAGGTGAGATACAGACTCCTTAGTGGTGATTGCTTAGAATTAACTCTACATTTAGGGGCTACTCTTCCTGGGGTCATTATTCCATAAAAATGTTTCATAATAATGTAGATTATAATATGTAAGCTAAGTGTTTCTTTGAGCATAGGTTATCCGGTATAATCAAATGCTGTGTGATAGGATCTGCACGTGCATGCATGCAAGCTCAAGGGGCAGTCATCCTTTTTCTTTCTTCTACCCAAATTCTATGTATATGAATATTTGAAGGATGGCAATCACCAAGAGATACCTCAAAAGAAAGGGTGAGTGCTCTGCTTCTGAAGAGTCAGTGACTGAACATCGAGACATTTAAAAATAAGTCATTGGGAACCCTATAAAACATTATCCAACAAAGAGGCACAAAGGGTCATCATGCATTGAAAAGACTTCTGGGACAACTGGTTGATCTGAATACGCCTTAGTGGTCTCTCCTTGAACATTTAGCGTCTGGAGCACATGCACAATAGCAGTGGCAAAAGGGGTCCTTTCGACAGCTTTAGTGGACCCAGGAATTTTCTCTCCCTTCAATCAAAATATACTCGAAGTAGAAGAGTGTGCTTTATAAACAAATGAGTTTCAGGCTGAGCCCCAGTGGCTTAAGTGGTTGAGTACAGGACTGCAGCCCACAGGCTTGGTGGTTCAAATCCAGTGGTGGCTCTCAGAAGTAGCACTGGGTAGCTACCATGACCACCAGAGGCAGTGATTCAAACAAACAAACAAACAAATGAGTTTCAATCCATCTCCTTAGACTCATCCATCTCCCAATCTTTTTTCAATCAGATGACCACTAAACCTTCTTTGTATTGACATATTGCGACTACAACTTGCTTTGGAGGTGTCTGTTTATATTGAGCTAGTTCCTCAGGAGTCTGTGAGTGAGCATTTATCTACTAGACAAAAGCTTGGTAGTTTGAACATAGCAGTGCCTCCGAAAATAGGCCTGGTGGTCTGCTTCAGAAAGGGCACAGCTGGAAACCCCCCTGGAACAAGTTCTTCTTTGCACACGCAGGACTCACTGGGAGGCAGAATCCATTGAAAAGCAACTAAAAACAATGCTTGCTCTTCACCTCCTATCGAAAGGGTCCTAGCCAGCCTTGGAACACTTTAGCATGTGCTACCCAAGCAGATAATAGAGGATTTAGATAGAGATCTAGTTCTTCATTTGGGAGCAAAAGAAAAAAAAAGTATGTACAAAAAATAGATCAAGATGTTGACCCGAGGGAATGGGAAGAGAACAGCAGAGAATTGGATAGGTCATGAGGTATTAATAGAAAGCTTCTCTAATAAAGCATATGTGTATGAGATTAGATACCAGAAAAAAATGATTCATTAGGAAAAATGGATTCCCTGGGGAAGAGAGGGAGGTAAAATAGTGTCCTCGTTACAGTGACAATTTAAGACTGAAGGAAAATCACAAGTGGAAAGAGCTAACAGGCCTTCCTCTACTACAAAGCTTAAATTAGCTTTCAGTGTGGGGGAAAGTGCAGTAACAGATGCCAGGTTCAACAGAAATGCCTGTGGCAATGACAGAACGTCTAACAAAAGCAACCTGCAGCTGGAAAACAAACTGCCAGGCCATTAAACAAAGAGGAACACATCCCTGACCCAGCACAGAACAACAGACTGATGTCTGTGCCCTGGGATATTGCAGGAACTTTCCACATGAAATTGTCACTTCCTGAAGCACACAGTGCTGCCACAGAGCAAACCTCTGCTTTGAGACATAGACCTAGAGATCAAACCTGAGGAAAATAAAATTGCTGGACTCTGGACCATAAAGCTACCTGAGCACCTTTTCAGCCAAAAATTTATATCACCGACTTGTGTGTGCTTTTTTAAACTTTGTGGCATCAAGAGACTATATGCAGAAGAATTGAATATTGGTAAGAAAACGCAATCTATTTCAGTGAGAGGTTAAAAGCTTCATGGAAAAAGATCAACATCAGCTCATTAAGGAACTTATGTCACCCAATATTTAATAATAAGCACTTACTATAGGCATGTCAAGGTCCATAATAGGTGCTTAGTATGTGTGTTAGTCCACGTGGACTAGAGAAACAAATTCATAAACACTCATATGTGTATAAGAAAGAGGTCTATATACAAGAGTAATTGAATATTGAGAAAATATCCTATCCCAGTCCAGATAAAGTCCATAAGTCCAATATTAGCCCATATGTCTAATGTCAATCTATAAAGCTCAGAATCATAAAACACAGGCAAAGTTGCCAAATGCAGGACAGTAACAGGCCAGTGGGTGGAAAGTCTTGTGGATCTAGTGTTGGTGTGGGTCTCCATGAGGTTTCTCCAGCCATCAGCCTGTTTCCATGTGTCCTCTCAACAGGGATGTCTCACAGGGAGTAAACACACAGAGAGAGAGTGCCTCCTTCTTCAAAGAAGGTACACCAGAGTTCCCAGAATCTTCAGGAAAAGGCCATGCCTACTCAGAGGCTTCACTGGCTATGACCTGATTGACAGGCTGGACTCCATTCCTTGACTCTTACCCCTCAAATTGACCAGCAGTTATAGAACTGCCACTATATGAATTTTAAAAAGTCCTTCCTCTCACCCTGCTCTGTGCTAACAGGACCTGATTCAGTGTTAGTATTTGTCTGAGAGGAACCGATTTTGATAAACTGGGGAAGAAATCAAATTACTGAAAAGTTTGAGAGCAGCATCACGTGAGAAGATGGGCATTGCAGACATGAGAATGATGTGCTTAGAGATGCCTCAGGCACTTGCTGTTTTCAAACTTTTTTAGAGCCGACTTCTCCAAGAGAGTATATGAATTCTGCGAGACTGCAGAGGACAGAACCATCAAAGTCATAGTGTGGAACACTTTGATGTGATAAAGACAGGGAATGAAATGGCCTGACTTCAAAAACAATGATGGTCTTGACTCAAAATAATTCAAATCAAGGCTGACTTACCAACGTGTTCAAGACAGTCTGAAGAGGTTTTCTTCTATTTTGAGAAGCTAGATTAAATCTCTGGAGGTCCTTCCTTCACAGAGCTGCTGGTTTTGTAAGTGTCCATTTCCGTGATTCTTTTTAGATTAAAAATTCATAAGTTAAACATGCTGTACTTTTAAAGTGATATACCAATGTAGTATTACCTGGAGGTAGGGGGAGGTAGTGATAGGTTTTTAAAAGGTAGACCCATAGTGAGGAGTAAATATGTGCCTAACCCTTGGGCATCAGGGTAAGGATGAGTATAAGGACTAGATAATGAAACTAAGAAAGAGATCATGAGACTCGCTTTGCCCGCCATTGCACACAACCATTAAACCCTTAGTGGAAGTTAAGTCTTAGTGCTTTTCGAAAAAGACATTTTTCACAATTATGCCACCAAACAAATAGTAAGAAGAACAATGATGTGTCCCTGATGGCAGGACTGGGTCATCTTAGAATTTAGATACCAGTTGGGCACATTGTTTATTTAGAGAGAAATGTTTTATTACCACTAGTTGGTATGGATCTTATGGCTTGAGTACCCTATGCTCAAGTATGCATTGTTTGTATGAATGTTGCGTTTTTATTTCAGTGTTCACTAAGATAGTAGCTATTTTCATCCTGCGTATTACAAGACAACATTATGTAGGCTATCGAATTGCTTTCAAAATCCATTGAAGAAGCAGTTGTTAGAGGATTAACTGGATCAACGGAGTCTACAGAATCTGAAGTTGAATCTGAATTAGCTTCCTTGCTGCATAACCTTTATCCTCTAGCAGATCATCCAAAAGAATATTTTAAAACCCTGGAATACTTATACTCTCCTTCTTAAAAGGCATGTGCTAGCTTTCTATCAATAGGATAGATATAGTACACACACACACACACACACACATATATACATATATATATATATTTGTGTCTGACATTTTACTTTTTCCTAGAATTTGAACAAACAAGAAGACAGAAACATATGAACATGGATAATGGGGTTTGAGGCATGTGATAGGGATTGACTCTATAGCTAGCAGTGTCCTTTGTTGCTGCTAATTGCCATTGGGTCCCTTCTGATTCATAGGGACCCTAAACACAACAGAATGAACTACTGTCCTGCATCACACCATGTTGGCAATTGTTAAGTTTGAGGCTCTTGTGGCAAATACTGTGTTCATCCATCTCCTTGATGGCTTTCCTCTGTTTTGCTAACCCTCTACTCTACCCAGTACGATTGAGAAAATTAGTATTTGGAACAGGAGGGTATTCATATAAAAAAATCCACGTCTGTCACAGATGTACCTATGTGAATTTAGAATCTAGTAAAGACTCACCCAGCCCCACCCCCAATAAATGGTGCTGAGAAAACTGACTATTCAGAGAAGGAGTCAGGAACGTTTGAAGCTTACTTTTGCCATTATATATTTAATCAATATAATTAACATCTATAGAGAGTGACCTATGCTGAGAGGGGGAAAATAGACGTTTATGTGACATAGTGATGGAAAAGTATTTCTATGCATCACACCCAAAACAGAAAGTATAGTATAAATGACGAGTAAAAGCAAGTCTTCTTCATCTGAGTGTTCTCCAGAGATAGAGACAGAAGGATAAGGCAAATACCTTGCACTAACA
>PVJH01034817.1:0-20237 GCA_004026705.1 Nesogale talazaci
GAGCGTGAAACAGGCTTTACGAAAGAGCTCACAGCTCCAGCCTGACCTGAAGCAAACTGTCTGAAGTTTTGGAATTCATTCCTCCATGTTCTCCCTCTTGAGCAAGCATGTTTCTTTCCTTTAAGTCCCAGGAGAGTTCTTGAATAGAATATTCGTAATTCGTGGTACTTTGAATGGCCATATAAAAGACAACGCTATTGAGGTAGCACACTGATGAAAAACATACTGAACTTCTTGTTGAGTGGAGTGAGCCTATTCTACTGTGGCTGTCCTTTGAGGAGCATTCCATTATGCTTGAGCAGTTACTCAAAAAAAGATCTAAGTGGCGATAAGTGGTGTCCCGGAATGGTGGAAATGATGAAGCTTTCAACTACGTTGACATGTCAGACCTAGAAGATGCCTCGGAGGACAGGCCTGACAGAAAGGCCACAGCTTCAACCCTTTGTAGCTCAGTTCCACGTGGCATGGTTTTGATGGCTTCAACCCTTTGTAGCTCAGTTCCACGTGGCATGGTTTTGATGGCAGCTGACAACGTAAGTGCCCTTTTGGTTGGGTCCTCACCATGGCAAACCAGAAACCCATTGCTGTTGAGTCAGCCCACACTCTTCATCGTAGCTCACTGTAGCAGCACATAAATGGGGCTATACCTGACAGAGGCAATCTCACTTTCTGCCAAATGGTTGGTGATTTCATAATTCCTGTCTGAGTAACATCTAAGCAAGCTCATTGACATAGAGTAAATTCTGCCTCATAGGGAGCCTATAGGACAAACTGCCCCTGTGGGTTGCAGAGACTAAAATCTTTTTGGGAGTAGAAAGCTTAGTCCTTCTCCCTTTCAGTAGCTGGTATTTCCAACTGCTGACTTGGCTGTTAGCAGCCAACACGTAAGCCCAGTATGCCACCAGAGTCCCTGGTTTTTTTCTGAAAATGAGCAGCTAGTTAGTGTAAGCTATTGGCCCTAGCAGTAGGTAGAAAGTAGAGTAGTACCTACTTTTCAGAGTGAGCCACAGATCCAAGTCAGGAACTAATTTAATAGTTCCTGTGGAGAGGTAATTCTGTAGCAATATACCTTGAAACAAAGCATTATACCGTAATCTAATTTGTTCTCATAAAAATATTTCTGGGAGGGAGGGGAAGAAAAAATAATGCTAATTATAGAATGTATAGGAAGCACTTCATTAATTTAGAAAGGTAGACATCAGAAAGTGGCATCAGAAAATACACATTAACAGGGAGGAAGCACTAGAATCGATTGTAATGCTGTATCTACAACTCTTTTAAAAAGCGATTTAACTATGGAAGTATGTATGATATGTGAATGTTATATCAAGAAAAATACTTTAAAAAGAAAAAAGAAGAAACGAAATTTGACCAATCACTGAGTTTCTGTTAATGGTGGTAGACTAATTTGGAAAAGCATGTCAATAATGGTTGTACAACATGAGTATGATCAATGGCACTGAATTATACATACAGACGTCATTGAATTGGAGGATGTTTTGTATATGTTTTTGCCACAATTAAAAATAGTTACACAATAATTGGTACAAGGAAAAATAAGATGTTCGAAAATGGTAATGATTGTACAATTCTTTATATGATTGAACTATTGTATATGTGGATGAAGTTATTAAAAATAAAGCTGTTAGGGCTGAGCCCCGGTGGTGTCATGGTTGTGCGCGGGACTGCGGCCCACTGGGATGGAGGTTCACATCCAACAGCAGATCTTCAGGAGCAAGGCTGGACCTCCTACTCCCACCACGAGAAGGCAGTGATGCTCCCCCTCACAAATAAATAAAGCTGTTAAAATATATACATTTATTTTAATTTGTATGGTTCTGTGAGTTCGGTGTTGGGCTGCTCACCTCAGGGTCAGTGATTCAAACCCACCAACTGCTCCGTGGGAGAAAGAAGAGACTGTCTGCTTCTTTAAATATTTATAGACTTGGAAACCCTGGATAGGATCCTAATAAGTAAGAATTCACTTGGCAACAGTGGATTTTAACGTGTATACATCTATATGTATGTATATTACCTGAAAGATATTTTTTTATTTCATTTTTCATTTTGGGTGGAAAATTGAGCTTATGTTAGTATATGTAACTAGGGACAAGGAAAAATGCAGATTATTTTGTATAAAGAGGAATTAAATAGCAGGTACCATGCCAGATCAAGAATACTTAGCATCCTTGCCTTCAGGGTGGTTAATCTCTTTCCCTTACTTTGACTGTCAACAAGTATATATATTTTTTTCTTTTTTTGGGGGGGGGCATCACTGCCCTCTGGTGGTGGGAGTAGGAGGCCCAGGCTTGCCGCTGGATTTGAACCTCCAACCTAGTGGGCCACAGTCCCATGCACAATGACTATGCCACCAGGGCTCAGCCTTGTCAACAAATATATTACATTAAAAAGAAGTCATTTTATTGGGGGAAGTATACATTTTATAGCTTTTTTTTGTTTGTTTGTTTGGGCATCACTGCTCTCGGGTGGTGGGAGTAGGAGGCCCAGCCCCACTGCTGTAATTGAACCTCTGTCCCGGAAGTATACATTTTAAAGGTTTTTTTTTTTTTTCTTGAAACTCACACAGCCAAGGCAGCAGTCATCGAGTTCCCATTCCTGGTGATCATCAAAGATTATTTTGATGAGTGTAAAACGAAGTAGTGGTCAGTTTCACAAGGGAAGAAAAGAGGGATGAAGGGGGATAACAAAAAGAACATCTAGTAATGATGGACGGGCACTTAGGGAGCTAGAACAGTGTCAGCCTGGAGTTTAAAATTATATAGGGAGTTGTAGGATCTGCAAAGAGTTTGTATAGTTAGCTGGAGTGCAGGATAGTGGCAAGATATGAAATTGGAGAGGAAGGTGGAGACCAGATTCTGAATGTTTTTGCATGCCTTTGGAGTAATTGCGGTTCCATCCTATATCAAACGGAAGCATTGAGTAAGATAGAGGTGCGACATTTAAACCTGATGAATTCATTTTTAATCCCCTACTGAGATTCTGGGTGGTAAAAAATGATTAAGTATTGGGTCACCAACCCAAAGTTTGTTGGTTTGAATACACTCAGAGAGACACTTTGGAGAAAAGGCTAGGCAACTTCCTCTAGAAAGATCATAACCATTGAAAACCCCATGAGGCACAGTTCTGATTTCACACACATGAAATTGCAAATACTATATGGGAACTTGTTTTGGTTTGTATGTCAGGTATCATTCCATTTAAGGAAGGCATAGGCAGAAAATGGGGAGAAAGAAGCAAATCATAGGGTAAATTGGACAAAGAGGTATGATTTTATGATGGGAGATTATTTTCTGTAGTTGTAGCACTGGGTTTCACAGGTATGTTCTCAAAGACATGTGTGCTGTTCTATGGATTTTAGACCTTTTCTCCTTAAAATAATTAAAGGGTTTCTGGATTTTAATCAGGAAAGAAACATGACTAAGTTTTCATTTTAGAAAGATCTTTCTGTTATTACGGAGCAGGGTTTCGTCTAAAATTTGCAACATGGACACGCACTACCCAAAATATCTCATACTCATTGCGTTTTTTGATTTTTGAATTAATTTTTGGTTGTTGTGCATTCAGAAACTTTTGACTGTTGCCAATTTTTTTGTAACCCTCACATTCAGTTACACAATCCATATGGTTTATGCGATACACAGTTTAAGAAGCTTTGTGTAGAGAATGGATTTCAGAAGGGATGGAGGAAAACAGGCTTGATGCAGAAAGACAGGTTAGGAGGTTTTTGTAATAATTGAAATTACAGGGCTGAGCCCTGGTGGCGTAAGTGGTTGAGTGCGGGACTACGGCCCGTGGGCTTGGCGGTTCAACTCTAGTGGCGACTCTTGGGAGCGGCCCTGAGTAGCCCCCACGACCACCAGAGGGCAGTGATGCCCCCCCAAAAATAATTAAAATTACAGATATGTCTCTAAGAAGTGTTTGTAGGGATGCAGAGTAATAGATTAATTGCAGAAATATTTATGAGGTAGATACAAGAGGGGAAGTGGGATGAATTGTATTTTTATTTGGTTCCACTACGTATTGTTAAAAGTATACTGAGCCTAGGGCAGTGATGCTGCCCCCCCCCCCTCCAAAAAAGCAAACAAACAAACAAAAAAACCAAAAGAAATATACTGAGCTAGGGAAGGAAGAGGAACAAATTTTTTGGGAAAAAAATACGTTAGCTTTTGGAAGTAGTGTTATCCTTTAAAAAATCAACATTGGAAGATATCCTGTAGAATTTATGGTTTGGATATAGAAGAGAGGTCTTGATTCGTTAGTCATCAGACTATAGTTATCAGACGTAGTTGTTGTCAGGTGCTCATGGAAGACTTTGGCTAGCATCACATAGGAAGAGTTTACTGACTGACAGTAGGAGTGTATTATTTTGGGTTTTTTTGTTTTTTTGTTTGTTTGTTTGTTTTTTGGGGGGGGCATCACTGCTCTCCGGTGGTGGGAGTTGGAGGCCCAGCCCCACTGCTGGAAAGGAAATTATTATTTTGGAAAAGGAAATTCGTAAGTGCTTAGAAATGCATAGAAATGAGAAAATATCATGGAAGCCCAAATGAGATCATTTCAAAAGGAAGATGTATTTCAAATGTTTCAGAAAGTTGCATGAAAAAAGTTAGGTATACTTACCTGGCAGGGGAGATACCATGATCACGAAGGTGGTTTTTCCAGGGCGAGGCTTATCCATTGAACTCGGCATGTGTTGACTCCTGTGATTTCCCCAAATGTGGGAAACTCGACTGCATAATTTGTGGTAGTGGGGGACTGCATTCGTGCTCTCCCCTGATATTATTTTATTTTAAAAAAAAGAAAAAAGTTAGGCATCTATCAAAAAAATATTTTTTTGAGTTGTGCCTGTGAATTTGATAAAGAGACATCTATTGAGAGCAACAGTTGAGTGAACAGTTTCGGGGAATGGTGGAAACTAGAGTTTATTGAATTTAGTAGTGAGATTATAGAGAAAGGAGACCACAAATATATATTACTATAAATTTTGATCGTCTACGGCCATACCACCCTAAATGCACCCGATCTGGTCAGATAAATTTTGATCACTAAAAAAGGGGAAGCAAATAAAAAAAAATTTTTTTTAATCATTTTATTGAGGGCTCATACAACTCTTATCACAAGCCATACATTCATCCATTGTATGTTAAGCATATTTGTACATTTGTTGCCTCATTATCAGT
The DNA here is from genome assembly GCA_004026705.1 of Nesogale talazaci. NCBI lineage: Eukaryota > Metazoa > Chordata > Mammalia > Afrosoricida > Tenrecidae > Nesogale > Nesogale talazaci. The sequence goes on from PVJH01034817.1 coordinate 5,199, forward strand.
GGAAGCTGGTCTCCAATAAATACATCACAGGTCCGATAGGCACAGTTGTACAGCGATTATTTTTTATTATAGTAAAGTTATAGAAAGCATGAGAAAGAAAGGAATATTGAGAGTCAGACTCATTTCATGGTAGCACGCTCACCTCAACCCGTCAGGTGGTCCACGTGGAGAGAGAGAACGTGGGGGGAAAGGAATTGCACGAGGGCGAGGGAGCGAAAGAGTTCTTTTTATTATTGTTGAACAGCATTTCGCAAATCAAATTTTTAAAAAGATATTTTTAATCAGTGTGAAGAAATACTGTGGAAAGGAATGGAATAGCAAGAATATTTCTGAATGAATTGAATGTGATTAATTTGACTTAGAGACAGGTAAGTATTCACCATACTTATGAAAATTAAAATAAAAAAATTCTTAAAAATAGCCCCCCCCCAAAAAAAAACCCAAACCCCCAAAAACTTAGTATGAAGAGCTAATAGCAAGTAATGAGTTGAAGAAGGAATTTTCAATCAGGCAAAGACTTTTGATTTCTTTGTTATTTTAAAATTTTATTTTAATAGGTCTACTGTATATGTGGTTTATTTTTCTTCCTTTTTTTGTTTGCCCACCTACCCTCCTTACCATTTTGTCTCCCTGGCTTTGTCATAATCTTTAAAGTCTTTTCATTTGGAGTGAAAACAATTTTTATCTTTTCTTTTTTTTTTTAGGCATCACTGCCCTCAGGTGGTGGGAGTAGGAGGCCCAGCCTTTGCTCCTGGGAGCCGGAATTGAACCTCCATCCCAGTGTGCCGCAGTCCCGCGCACAACTACTACGCCACCGGGGCTCAGCCCTATCTTTTCTGTTAAAATGAAAACTGTCATAATGTCTTCCAATTGTATTCACATAGTGAGGTGTTTGACAAACTCATCATTTTTTTAAGGATGCGTAGTATTTCATTATCTGTACAAGAGTTTATCTATTCAGTCCTCTACACGTGGCGCTTTTTGTTTCTATTTTTTACTGTTATATAAATGGCTACAGTAAACATGGGTGTGCATATGTCTGTTCATGTTTTGCTCTTTATTTCTTTAGGATATATGCCAGAGAGATTGCAGTATCATAAGGTCTTTGTATTTGTGTTTGGTTAAGAAAGTAACATGCTTTTTTCCATAGTGGTTGTCCCATTCTGCAATCCCACCAGCAATGTTTTGAGTGCACCATTCTCTCTACATGCTCTCTAGCATTTGTTCGCTTCTTTCTTGAGTTTTGTTAAGAGTGTTGGTATGAAGTAATAGCTCACTGTTATTTTGTGCTCCCTTCAACAGCACATATACACTGTTATTTTATTTTGTTTCTCTTATGACTAATGAACATGAGCATTTCTTCATATGATTGTTGGTTGCCTGGATGTCATCTTCAATAAGTCATCTATTCATGTTTTGTGTCTTTTTTATTTGATTGTTTCTATTATTATTATGTCATAGTTTTCTATAGATTTTTATATTAACCCTTTATCTGATAAATCATTGTCAACTTTTTTTTTCCAATCTATGGATTCTCCTTTTTACACTTTTGAAGTCTTTTGATGTACATGAATGTCAAATTGCTGGAAGACATTAGTCCTCTATTTTGTCTTCTCTAGTTGCAGTATCTCTAGTTGTGGGTACTTTTCATTATGTTTGGTCATAACATTATACCTTGTCCTAGGTTCCTTAATTTTTCATTGGTGATCCTTATGTCTAGGTCTTTAATCTATCTCGAGTTTGTTTTTATACATGGTGTGAGGAGTGGGTTCTTTTTCATTCTTTTGAAGGTAGAGATCCAATTTTTCCAGCACCATTTATTGAGAGACTTTCCCTTCCTTACTTAAGATGTTTCGGTACTTTATCAAAGATCAGGTGTCTAGAGGTGCTTGGTTGAACTTCTGACTTGTTGCATCACCGTTGGAAGAAGGCTTGTTAACCTGCGAATGCTGAAAGTGAGGCGGACTTGAAGCAGTTGCTGATAAAGATCAAGAATTACAGCCTTCGCTATATACATATTGGTCCTATTGGTCGGCATTCGCTATATACATATTGTTGCTATTGGTCGGCATTCTGTAGTAGATAGGGTTTCTATGGATTGGAATTGATGGTGGTATCTGACAACAACAACTAATACCAAGTTGTTTTGATAACCATGGTTGTATGATACGTTTTGAAATCTGGGAGTGAAAGTTTGTCTACTTTTTTTTTGGGGGGGGGCATCATTGCCCTCAGGTGGTGGGAGTAGGAGGCCCAGCCTTTGCTCCATGGAGCTGAAATTGAACCTCCATCCCAGTGGACCCCAGTCTCGTGTACAACCACTACGCCACCAGGGCTCAGCCCAATATCTTTCCTTTCTATATAAAGTTGGTGATTAGTTTTCTATTTCCTTGTGAAGAATTATGGGAGGTCTTGAATTGGAATGCTATTGGATTTATAGAGTGCTTTCAATAATATTGACATTTTCACTATAGGAAGTCTTCCTATGCCTGAGAATGGAACATCCTTGCATCTGTGTAAGTCTCTTAGTTTCTTGTACAAATATTTTATAGTTCTCTTTGTATAAGTCTTTTGTGACTCTTGAAAGATTTATTCTTGTGTTTTTATCTTTTGGATCATTACTGTAATGATAATATTCTTTTTTTGGGGGGGCGCATCACTGCCTCTGGTGGTCACGGGCACTACCCAGTGCTGCTCCTGAGAGCTGCCATTGGATTTGAACCGCCAAGCCCTCGGACTACAGTCCCGCACTCAACCACTTGCGCCACCAGGGCTCAGCCTGATAATATTCTTTTTTTTTTTTGGGCATCCCTGCCGTCAGGTGGTGGGAGTAGGAGGCCCAGCCTTTGCTCTGTGGAGCTGGAATCGAACCCCCATCCCAGTGGGCCGCAGTCCCGCACACAACCACTACGCCACCGGGGCTCAACCCCGATAATACTCTTTTTTAAATTTTTTTATTTATTTGTTTTTTTGGCATCACTGCCATGGTGGTGGGAGTAGGAGGCCCAACCTTTGCTCTTGTGAGTGGGAATTGAACCTCCATCCCAGTGGACCGCAGTCCCGCGCACAATCACTATGCCACCAGGGCTCAGCCCCGATAATATTCTTTTAATCTCCTTTTTAGACTCATTTAATATACAAGAATCCAACTGCTTTTTGTACATTCATCTTGAAGTCTGCTATATTGCTAAATTTTTAAATAGTCTTAGGAATTTTTAAATTGATTCTTTGGGAGCCTGTATATATAGATTTATGCCATCTGCAGATAGTTTTGTTTCTTCTTGGATGCCTTTAATATATTTTGGCTGTCTAATGGCTCTGGCTAAGACTTCCAGGACGAATCCAGGAGAGATGATCCCTTTAAGACCAGTGGTGAGAGTGGTGGTACAGGGAGGGTGAAGAGAGGGTGGGGTAGAAAGGGGGAACCGATTACAAGGATCTACATTAAACTCCTCCCAGAGGATGAACAACAGAAAAGTGGGTGAAGGGAGATGTCGGACAGTGTAAGATAGGACAAAAAGTGTAAGATAAGACAAAATAATATTAATTTTTAAATTACCAAGAGTTCATGAGTGAGGGGGGCCTGGGAAGGGAGGGGAAAAGTGAAGGCGCTGATACCAAAGACTCAAGTAGAAAGCAAATGTTTTGAGAATGATGATGGCAACAAATGTACAAATGTGCTTGACACAACGGATGGTTGTATGGATTGTGATAAGAGTTGTAGAGTCCCCAATAAATAAATAAATAAATAAATAAATAAATAAATAAATAAATAAATAAGAGTTGTGATAAAGGACAACCCTGCCTAGTTCCCATTCAAAAGGGAAATATTTTCAGTTTATCTCCATTAAGGGAAACGCATACTGTTGGTTTCACATCTGCAGATAGTTTGTTTCTTCTTGGATGCCTTTAATATATTTTGGCTGTCTAATGGCTCTGGCTAAGACTTCCAGGATGAATCCAGGACAGATGATCCCTTTATGGCCTTATTATGTCAAGGAATTTCCCTTCTGTTCCTACCCCTTGTCTGTCATTTTGGTGTACTGTGGTGGCTTGTGTGTTGCTATGTTGCTGGAAGTTATTTCAAATGCCGGTATTTCAAATGCTGCCAGGGTCATCTAAAGTGAACAGGTTTCAGTAGAACTTCCAGATTAAGAACAGACAATAAAGACGAACATGCTCTCCACTTTGGAAGAAAACCTTATGCATAGCTTCTAATCATGGTCAGAAAACAAACGAACATGGTCAGATATTGTAGGTCTCATGAAAGCAGAACATTGTCAAAGATAGTGCCAGAGGATGGGCCCCTCTGGTCGGAGGACACTATGTTAACGAGGAGCTGATTTCTTAGAGTTGGGTTGACCATAGTGTTGTGAGTTGGGTAAAGCCTGAGGGAATGGAACCTTCTGGATATTCATTTGTTAATGTGGCACAGCTCAAGGTAAGGAGAAACAGTTGCAAAAATTTGTTAGTGATTTGGAACTTGGAATGTGTGAAGTAAGAATCTAGGAAAACTGAAAGTGGTGAAAAATGAAATGGAATGCATGAAGATCAATATCCTAGGCATTATGGGATGGATTGATACTGGTGATTTTGAATTAGAAAAATCATGACTTACCATCCTGGGAATAGCACAATGAAGAGGAATGATGGGACATTCATTGTCAAAAAGGACATTTCAAAGTCACTCATGAAGCACAGTGCTCTGTTACAGAATTATGTCTATCTACTTGTCTTCAAGGAAATGCAAACAATGTAACTATGATTAAAGTTTATGTCCCAGTTGTAAAAGCGAGTGATGAAGAAATTGAAGAATTCTGCCAACAACTTCAGTCAGAAAATTGATCAAATATGCAGACAAAATGCATTGGTAATCATCAGTGATCAGAATGCAGAAGTTGGAAGCAAACAAAGTAACTGTAACTGGAAAAATACTTGGTGATAAAAATGAAGCCAGAGGTTGCATGATGGAATTTTGCAAAACTAACGGCTTCTGCATAGCAAGTACCTTTTTTCAACAATACAATTACAACAGTACAATTTTTCAACAATACACAGACATGGGGCAGCCATGTACCTATGTCAACTTCATGATTGAGATGTAGGGTTGAAGTCTAGCCTGTTAATCTGGAGATAGCCATTAAGTAGCCAATGAGACCTCTGTGTGGGCCTGGCTTTCTCCTGAGAATTCTGGCAAGTCTCACGGTATTTTCCTCGTGGAGATGAGAGATAATTTTTCCCATTTGTTGGGAGGTGCTCAACTGACAAGTCAAAATGGCAGCGTCCGAGGAACTGGAGGAGCTGGAGGAGAAATCACACGGCCTTACCTTGATGGAACCAGACCTATGAAGCTGGAGAAGCCACGTGGAGACCCCTGCCAGCACCAAGTTGCTTCTACTACCACTGGATGCTATTGTTGGACCCTGAGCCCTGAAAGCGAGGAGACATGGGGAGACCCCTGCCAGTGTCAGGACTCTGCATCCAATGACCTGTGACTTCGTGAGTCAGAAAGAGACTGTATAGACTGGTATTGGGCATATGGGCTTATGACCGGACTGGGTTGGGATGCTTTCTCAATGTTCCATTCCACTTGTATATAAACCTTACCCTTATATCCATATGCACGTCTATGAATTTGTTTCTCTAGTCTACCCGGACTGACACAACACAAATGGACTTTTTCAGAGAGAATATACTGAAATCACATCGAATACATATGTAAGAAGGGATGATGGAGAGGCTCAATATTAGCAGCTATAACCAGGCTAGGGGATGACTATAGAAGATAGCATCAATTGTTCACATGTAAGTTTAGGTTAAAGCTGAAGAAAATTAAAACAAGTCCATGAGAGCCAAAATGCAACCTTTAATGTCTCCCACCTGAATTTTGAGACCATTTCAAGAACAAAAGAGATATGCTTTGAACACTAATGACATAAAACTTGATGAGTTGTGGGAGGGCATCAAGGGCTTATTCATGAAGAAAGGAATAGATCATTAAGAAGACAGGAAAGAAAATATCAGAAGATTGCTCTTAATTGTATAGTAGCTAAAGTAAATGAAAGAAATGTAGTAAAAGCTGAACAGGAAATTTCAAAGGGCACCTTAAGAACACAAAATTAATTATTGTAATGAATGGGCAAAGACCTAGAATTAGAAAAACAAAAGGGAAAAACATGTTCAGCATATCTTAAACGGAAAGAACTCAAGAAGAAATTCAAATCTCAACTTGCAATCTTGAAAGATTTTATGGGCATAATTGAAGGCTACAGGAAGCATCAAATGAAGATGGAAAGAATGTCTCCCTTTGTCCATGTTACTGTTATTTGTGCCCCTGAGGATGGGGGAGTTATACATCATGGTAGTCTGTTCCCCATTTCTCCCCCCAACCTCACCCCTACCCTCATGGTATTGCTACTCTCATTGCTGTTTCTGAAGGGTTTATGTGTCCTCAGTTCCATGTGTCAAAATCTCTTGTGTACATGATCCGAGTACATGTACATGTGTACATGCTCTGTGGAGTACATGTGTACATGCTCCGAGGAGTAGCCAGATTTGTAATGTAGAACTGGGGTCATGATAGTGGGGGGCTGGGAAACATTAAAAGAACTAGAGGAATGTTGTATATTACGTCAATGCTGTGCTCTACCCTGGCTGTCTCATTCTTTTCTTGTGACCCTTCTGTGAGGGAATGTCCAATTATCTACAGTTAAGCTTTGGGGTCTCCTCTTACCCCCATCATTTGCATTGATATATTTATTTTTGTGTGTTCTGATACCTGATGACCACATCACGTTGACATCTCTGATGACACAGGCTAGTGTGCTTCTTCCATGTGGGCTTTGTTGCTTCACTGCTAGATGACTGCTTGTTTAGCTTCAAGCCTTTTAAGACCCCAGACAGTATATCTTGTTATAGCCAGACACCATCATCTTACTTCACCACATTTGCTTAAGCACCCATTTTGACTTCAGCGATTGTGTCAGGAAGGTGAGCATAATAGAATGCCAGATTATTAGAATATTATTATTATTATTATTACTAGTCTTGTATTGAAAGACTACTTGAGTAGAGATCCAATGTGTTCGTAGTATCTTGATGGTATAAAATATACTGATGCTTGTTTAAGGGTCTAACAAAGTTCTCAAACTTTCTAATTCCACAACCCTTTAATACAATTCCTCATATTGTGATGACCTCAACCATAAATTATTTTTGTTGCTAATTCATAACTGTAATTTCACTACTGTTGTGAATCGTAATATAAACGTCTGATATGCAGGATATGTTTTCATTGTTACAAAATGGAACATAATTAAAGCATAGTAATTAATCTCAAAACTTGGCATTTATCTTCCTTTCACTTTGCTTCCCTAATCTCTTTTTTTTGTAAGGTATTGACAAAAACACACCCTGTACTAATCTCATTAACATTGCAAAGACAGCCCATCTGCAAATGGGATTATAGCTGTAGACGTAGACATAGACTTTGCAATATATTTTTGAGAAGGACGTAATTCAATTTGCAACACATGATTAGTTAGTTTATTTTTGTAATGATGAATAATATTACAGTTTGAATATATTGCAGTGTATTTAGCTAATCTCTTGTCGATGGAAAGGTGAGTATCTTATTTTTAGCTATTATGAGTAATCTTACTCTAGTCATAAGTCTTTTTTGTGAGCATGTATTATTTCCCTCAGGTACATATGTAGGAGTATAAATGTAGATTGCATGGTAAGGTATATTAAAAGATACTGGCAGGGGCTGAGCCCCGGTGGCATAGTGGTTGTGCGCGGGACTGCGGCCCACTGGGACGGAGGTTCAATTCCAGCAGTGGGGCTGGGCCTCCTACTCCCACCACAGGAGAGCAGTGATGCGCTCCCCCCCCCCCCCCCAAAAAAAAAAAAAAAAGATACTGGCAAACAGTTTTCCTGTTTCGTTGACACCAGCAATAAATGAGACTTTTTGGTGCTTCCTATTCTCACGTTTCAGCTCTTTTGAGATGATGTGTAGGCCCCTTGGTGGCACAGCTTGTACCAAATTGTTAATCTAAAGGCTAGTTATTTGATCCCACATTATGATGCACAGTGGTTACAAGTTGGGATACTAACCACAAGGTTAGTATTTCAAAACCACCACCAGTTCCTCTGGAAAGAGACAAAGCTTTCCATGCCTGTAAAGAATTACAATCTTGGAAACCCATAGGACAGTTCAGTGCTATTGTGTAGTGTCATTATGACTCAGAACCAACTCATTGGCAGTGAGTTTAGTTTGAGTGACTGATGCCCAGAGAGTCCTAGTGGCATAGTGGTTACGCTTTGGGCTGCTAACCACATAGGCAGCAGTTTGACATCACCAGCTTCTCTGCAGGAGAAAGACTGAGCTTTCTATTCCCTTAAAAATTAGTCTTAGAATCTCATAAGAACCGTTCAATTCTGTCTTGCAGAGTCGCTATGTGAGTTGGCACCAACTTGATGGCAGTGAGAAAATTGGTTAAAATTGACTCAGTGACTGTGAGTTTGGTTTTGTAGAATGATGCCTCCTGAGAAAAACCTGCTGATTTATTTCTGTAGCAATTACAACCAAGAAAACCTTATGAAGCACTTGTTCACTGTAATATGTGGGGCCCACAAGATTTGGAATAGATCATATGACAACTAATTTTTCTTTCTTTCTTTTTGGTGCCTACACATTCATGATGGCTATATCTTTTTGGCAGATGGACTTTTACTATCCTTAGGTAGCATTCCTTTCTGCCTCTGGTAAGTTTCTTTGCTGAATAGCGTACTTTAGCTGATGTTAATGTAGGACTCCTGCTTTCTTATGGTAAGTGTTTGCATGAACTATCTTTTCCCCTTCCTTATACTTTCAGTTTGCCTATATTATTATATTTGAGATGATTTCTTTTCTTTTTAAAAGATCATTTATCATTTTATTGGGGGGCTCTTACAAATCTTATGGTAGTCCATCATTCAATTGTGTTAAGCACACTTGTACATTTTCTTTCTATTTGAGCCCTTAGTATCAGCTCTTCTCCCCCCTCCCACCCCATTTGAGTCCTTGATAAGTTATATATTGTTGTTGTTATTACTTCTCTTACGTTGTCTCCCTTTACCTACATTTCTATTATTTGCCTTCCTGGAGGGTGGGGAATATCTCTAACCTTGTGATGTTTCCCCTACCCCCCATCCCCACCATCTCCCTACCCTTATGATAGCTCAATTCCTACCACTGTTCCTGAGGGTTTTATCTGTCCTGAATTCCATGTGTCAGCCTCTCTTGTCTGTATCAATGTGTGTACTCTGGTCTAGCCAGATTTATAAGATAGAACTGGGTCATAGTAGTGGAGGAGAGGAAGCATTCAGAAACTAAAGAAATGATGTGTTTCATTGGTACTATACTGCACCCTGGTTGAATTGTCCCTTCCTTGTAACTCTTCTGTGGGGGGTTGCCCCAATTGTCTATAGATGGATTTTGGGTCTCTACTCCTTCCTCTTCATTCACATCAATAAAATTGTGGGTTTTTTTTTTATCTTTTGATACGAGATGATTTCTTACAGACAGCAAACATAGTTGGATCTGCCAATCTGTGTCTGACAGAGTGGATTATATGTTCTTAAAATATGTGTTGGGGCTGAGCCTCGGTGGCGTAAGTGGTTGAGTGCGGGACTGTGGCCCACGGGCTTGGTGGTTCAAATCCAATGGCGGCTCTCAGGAGCAGCGCTGGGTAGCTCCCACAACCACGAGAGGGCAGTGATGCGCGCCCCCCCCCCCCAAAATAAAAAAAAATACGTGTTGTAGCCATAGACAAGGGAACAACTAGGGAATTAAAAGCAATAATGAGGAGGATATAAAGATCCTGGGGTGTTGAAATATCAGCAGTTTAGCTGAGAGGAATTACTAAGAGGCAGGAGAAGGGTGAGGATGAAGATAGGACAGAGGAAGGTAAAAGGAAGCAAGAAAAATTTAGGAAGCGAAGGTATATGTGTGCACTTAGGCCAATACTTCTATTTTTATGAATTAATATATTTACATAAGTGCATGCATATATATTTATGTGGCAATACATTGAGGAAGTGGATGGATAGTGCATCACAGCTCAATCCCTGTCTCAGTGCAAGAACACTTTGTTCTTAACATCTAGCATTCTGTGATGCTCACCTTTACAGCATGATCGCTGAAGACAAAGTGGGTGCATAAGCAAATGCGAAGAAATGTGATGCCTGGCTTCAAAAATTTGGCATCTGGAGTGTTAAAGTCTGAAATTAAACAAGGGGCCATTTAGCAGAAAAGCAACACGCCCGCATGGAAAAAGCCCACCAGCCTGTGCAATCATGTGGTATCAGGCACCAGAAGACCCAAAACCACCACAGTAAAAACATTGTTGAGAATGAGGGGGAGTGAAGCAGAGGCCCCAGTCATATCTATCGGCACATTTAATCCGGGCCTGATAAAACCTTCAGAAATAGAAATGGGAGTTAGCGATGCCAGAAGGGTAGGGGTAAGGGGAGGAAGAGAGAACCTATTGCAATGATTGATGCATAATCCCTCTGCCAGGGGTATGAACAATAGAAACATGGGTAAAGGGAGACAGCAGTTGGTGTAAGATATGAAAACAAAAATTATTTATAATTTATCAAGGGGTCACAAGAGTGGGTAGGAGGGGTTGGAAGGAGAGGAAAAAGAGGAACTGATACCAAGGACTCAAATAGAAAGTGTTTAGAAAATGACAGTAGAAACATGTACAAATAGGCTTGATACAATTGATGCATGCATTGTTGTAAGAGCTGTAAGAGCCCTCAATAAAATGATTTAAAAACTAGTAATAATAGTTTAAAAAATGTGTTGCAAACTTAAATCGGACTACCCCCCCATGCTTCTAATCCCATTTGGGAATGACTTGCTTTCATTATGTTCATAAGACATGATTAGAGTAGCATATGTTTTGAGGTACATGAAAGAGGTTAGGTAAGTAAGTGAATGAGAGATGGAGGAAGAGAGATGCCAAGCACACCAACCTACGTGCTCCAAGAATTCTAAAGAATAAAATCCAAACTAAAGGGAATGGTATGAGAGCTTAAGTTATGAATACTGTGTTTGCAGGAGGCTGTGGATGACAATGAAAGCCCAGAATCCATTGCAGGGTGCCCACAGGGACGAAGCCTCTGACTGTAGTTCCTTCTGACTGTAGTCCAGGGATGTGAAAGCTTCTGTACTATCAGAGAGAATTGTGAAATCTATTATGCTAGATGAAGTTAGGTTAAAATGTAACAATCTATCATTTGATTTCCCTTTTGACCCATTTTAAAGCTGTTTCAGTTTTTAATATTTTGTGTTTTCTTTTTTTGGGGGGGGGGGTATCACTGCCCTCTGGTGGTCATGGGAGCTACCCAGCCTTGCTGCTGCTGGATTTGAACCCGCCAAGCCAGTGGGCCGCAGTCCCGCACTCAACCCTGTGTTTTCTTTTTAATTGATATTTTTTCTTTTTGTTTTGTCATTGTTGCTCATTTTACTTGCTTCTTGTTTGTGTTTTATATATTTGTATGATTTTTTTTATATGTGAAATCCAGGTTTGATAAGTCTATAGAGATCATTACTAGGAGAATTTGGAGGGAAACAGCAATGAGTACGAGAATAAAATGTTGATGGTGGTTACACAACTCTCCTGAATATGATTGATTAAATTGTACAACATGTGAAGTATATGCCAGTAAAATTATTATTATTATTTTTGGTTTTTGGGGCATCACTGCCCTCTGGTGGTGGGAGTAGGAGGCCCAGCCTTTGCTCCGTGGAGCTGGAATTGAACCTCCAACCCAGTGGGCCGCAGCCCTGCCCACAACCACTACGCCACCGGGGCTCGGCCCCCAAACTCTTAAGTAAAGAATAGTTTAGTGGGAATATTCATGCTTTGAGTCAGACAGAGCTCAGACTCTTTCTTGCTGTGTTTTTGGTTGCTGTCATGTCACAAGTTAATTGAGATTCATAGCGACTCCATGTAACAGAGTAGAGTTGCCCCTTTGGAGTTTCTAGAGAGCAATGTGCAGAGGAGCCATCGAAGAGGTTTCTCACCTACAGAGGCACTGGGTGAGTTCTAATTGGCAACCTTTCAGCAGCAGCTAAACACTTAACTATTGTGCCATCAGGACTCTTTTAGGGTGTATTAAGTAAAGTTAGATAATATATATGAAAATTCATGAAGCTACAAGAACTCAAATAAAATTTTGGATTCCTTTTCATTGTTTCCTTAATTAAAAATTTTTTAAAAAGATGACTTTTTTCTCATCTTTTTCTCACTCACATTGCACAGCAGGTGCAACAGGTACTGCGACAACAAATTATTTAATGTGACTCTTCTAACCAAAGTTTCTACCTTCCACCAAAATGACCTTTTCCTCCATGGGCCTGGTAAGAAGGTGAGGGAAGATAGCGGCAGGATTAAACCTCCGCGTCATTGCAAATAGGATTCCCTGGAGTTCCTTGCTGCTGTGTATACAATAAGGCTTTTGAGAGACAGGAAGAGGGATCTCATCACGAGCCAGGTCTGGGTGTGGTTGTCCTCTTCTAGACTCTCAGATCCTGGTCCATCAGAAGAACTGCAGCAGAAGCCAGAGTATGGAGCAGACTGATAAACTTCCCACGCCTTGAAACAACTGAAGATGAGTGCTTTGTGCAGGAGGCTGGCTGTTGAGTAAGGTTGTCTCCAGGCACTTAATTCAGGAAGTTGGACTTGTTGGCCCACACAGCTTAAACTGTGAATGTCTTTTGGTTGAGGTTTATAGCAGAGTGGTATGCCATTGGGCATTTATTAGCAGAATTGTAACATGTCCTGATAAACAGCTCAAACCTGTGCATTTCTCACTGGCATTAACAGCTTGTTACTGTCCTCCATAGATCTAATTATGAATTTTGTCTGTGAGTTCCATGTAGCCATTACAACGAATATTAGAATCCTGAGAGGTAAAAGAGAAAATATTAATTATGACAGCCAGGTGCTGGCTGCAGATCATTTGTCAGAGTAGAACTGCTGCATGGGATTTTATTGACGGGTGTTTCAGAAGTAGATTGCTAGGCCTTTTTTTTTTTTTTAGGCACCACTCAGGTGGTGGGAGTAGGAGGCCCAGCCTTTGCTCCTGGGAGCTGGAATTGAACCTCCAACCCAGTGGGCCGCAGTCCCGCGCACAACCACTACGCCACCGGGGCTCAGCCTAGCCCTTTTTTTTTTAACCTCTGGGTCGACTCAAACTTCCAGCCATGTGGTTGGCAGCTGAGAGTGTGTTAATCAATTGCAACACCCATGGACTCCTTGAGAACATATTGAAAGTGATTAATTTGTTAGACATTTCATCACTTACGATGTTCTTTGTAAATACTGGAGCCACATTTTATTGTGGACATTCATACATGTTCAGAGATAATTAAAATTTCAGCTTGGCAATTTCAGTATCTGGAAACACAGAAAAGGATTATCTGTGACTTAAACTGGGTGGTGGTGGACTATGTGGGAGGATTCCTGGAAAAAAATTTTGCTATTGCCTGTGTGTGTGTGTGTGTGTTTTAAAGCTATTGAGGTATAATTTATGTGTTATAAAAATTCATCCCACTGTTGAACTGCTACCTTGATTTTTGGAGATCATGTTCTCCCTTCTGTAAAGTATGAAGGACTTTAGAAAGCTTGTGGGAAAATTCCGTTTTTCCACAAACTACCCGAGGATACCTTGTTATAAATGTATTAGTTGAACTTATGTTCTCTCTGAACTTTGGAACCGTATAACTTTCAAAATTTAAGAATTCACTTAAGGAATTTATAGGAAAAGAACACTCTTTGATTTCTGTGAAGGGTGGGAAGGGAATGGAGAGAAAGGAAGTCACTGTCTCCAGAGGATAGATAAGTGTTAATTTAAGTGAAGCCAAGCTGACTGCCAACAGGGGAATTCCGACTCATAGTAACCCTGCTTAGCATTTCCCAGGCTGTAAATCATCCTGGGAGCAGAGAGCTGACGGGTTAGCAGTCTAGTGCTTACCCAGCAACATCATCAGGGCTCCAATTTGGCTTAAGGGGAAGGCAGAACACAATCAAAATGAGGTTGACCAAAAATGATGGAGGCAAACAAAGTCCCTGGGAAACTACTAAGAATTAAGGCAACAGAGGCAAATACTGTTACATATACAATCCTATAATAGTGGTGATCTATTAATAGATGCTTGGGCAGACAGATATGCTTGCTGAACACAAGTAGGAAGAAGAGTGGAAGTATCCCTTTGGGGGTGGGGAATACATACATACATGCACATACATACATATAGATACACATATCTAACAACTATTTTTATAGGTGTGTTTAACTTTGCTGCAATAAATCCACCAATGTGTTGGGGTGTATCCCAGTGTAAAGCATTAAAACATCTTAGCTGTAACCAATTAGATAAAAGTGTCAGATATTATAAAATCTCTTATCAGAAAAGATTGTGCTGATTCACAAGTGAGCATTTGAAGCTGCGAGACTGCAGGATCAGAACAATGCCTAAATCAAAACAACTGTGTCTTCAAGCTTCTCTGGCAGTGATTCTGATAGTGAAGTTGACCAATAGCTGAAGAGGAAAAAGCAAGTTGCTCTAGAAAAACCTGTAAAGAAGCAAAGGGCTGGGGAAAGTTCCAGAATGTTGTCGTCCTCTAAGCAGAGCAGCAGCAGCAGTAGTAGAGAGAGCATGTTCCAGAATGGGAAAATGGGGTTTGTCAGTGGTCAGAACGTCAAAGGGAAAATCCTAACAGATAGTAGAGAAGGTGAAATAAATCAAGAAGGTGAAATAAAACCAGGAAGAAAAGGTATTTCTTTAAACCTTGAGCAATGGAATCAGCTGAAGGAAAAGGTTTCTCATGTGGATAACACAGTTAACAAAACTGAAATCTAAGCACAGATCCAACTTGTACTTTTCTCGTCATTTTTAACCTGTCTTTTTACATTGGCTTTCATTTATTTTCTGTTGTTTTCCAAGTACATTTGAATTGTAAGATGAACACTTTTTAAAAAATG
>PVJH01034818.1:0-20271 GCA_004026705.1 Nesogale talazaci
GGGGGGGGGGGGGCGTGGAGAAGGGAGACTTGCCCCTCTTGCAGATTAGGGTCCAGCTGCCCCACCTCTGGCACAGCCACTCCTCAACCCCCTGCCTGAGGCCACCTTTCTTGCGAGACTGGCATTCTGGGGTATAAGGGAGAAGTAAGGGGTTCCCTCCCAGCGGCTGCAGAGTCACCTGACCAGTCCGTAATCGTCCCTAAGAAAGAGGATGCTGAGGTCAGTATCTGCAGGAAGCCAGCGCTCCCTGGCGCCCCAGCACTCCTGGGGGAGGGGGGGGCGGACTAGCGGTGGCTTGGGGGACTGAGCGGAAAGGTAGCCATGAGCCTCAGTGAGGAATGCGTGCAGAAGTTCCTGGACCAGAACCCTGACTTCGCAGAGCGGTACTTTGGGAAGCCGCTGCCCCCTGAGCATGCAGCCAAGGCCGGCGAGGGGTGCCTGGCCGACTGCGCCAGTTTCCGGGAGCTATGCCAGGTGGAGGAGAGCGAGGCGCTGCTGGAGCTGGTGTGCGACATGCAGGAGCAGGTCAACATGGAGCGCGTGGTCTTCAAGATCCTGCGGCGGCTGTGCGGGGTGCTGAGCGCCGACCGCTGCAGCCTCTTCATGTACCGCCAGCGCAACGGGGTCGCCGAGCTGGCCACGCGCCTCTTCAGCGTGCAGCCCCACTGCGTCCTGGAAGACTGCCTCGTGCCCCCCGACTCCGAGATGGTCTTCCCGCTGGACATCGGCATCGTCGGGCACGTGGCGCAGACCAAGAAGACGGAGAATGTCCCGGACGTGAGCCAGGTGGGTCCCGGCGTCCCCGCGGACTCTGACACCTGGGTCGTGGTTACGCACACCTCATGGAGGGGTATGCCATGAAGCTTCTAGCCACCAGCACCGAGGAGGTTGGTGGAAACCCTCCCTGAGAGAGGGGCACCTCGGGAGAAAGGCCAGGCGGTCCGCTGCCAACAGGATAGTGGGTCGCCATGCGTCTGACTCAGGAGTGTGTCCAGGGGAGTTCCACCGCTGGGGGTTTTCGTCAGGAGATCGCCAGGCCTTTCTTCCGAGGTCCGCAGGATGGATTCTCTCCCTTACCCTTCCCAAGAGTAACCGGGTCACAACCGTTAACACCCAGCGGTAGACTCAGCTGCACAATTCTGCCTTCTAAGCGGGGGTGATCAGAAGCCACCCCTAACTCCATGGTGGCAGGCCCAGGTTCTGGTTGGGTGGTTGACAGAAGAGGTCCCAGGGCTCGTCCTGCCCAAAGCCACCCCGGTGACACTCTTCCCCAGTGTCAGTCTACCCTCAGAGCCCTGACCCTGACACACCTAGCCTCACCTGTGCAGACATCTGCCTAGTCAACCCAGCCTGGAAGGTTCTCAACCTAGAGCCACTGTCCTCTGTTGCATCCAGCTCCTGTTCAACTCTGTGGGGTCAAGGGTGCCCCACTGTGCCTCCCCAATGCTGACTCCCCCCCCCACAGGAGCACACACATACGCCTGTTTGATCGGTGATCTCAGATCAGTCCCGGGTGAGGTGGACTCAGGCTCCCAGCCCTTGCTGAGTCCTGTGGCTGGACTCCATGAGAGTCTGGAGGACCCTGGCTCTGGGGAGGCAGCTGTCGGGGGGCCACGGAGGTCCAGGCCAAGCTTGCATGGAAGGCAGCCTGTGATGGGGGCACAGGCAGGGCCTGATCAGCCCCTCAGCCCTGGACTCCCGCGACGGGTGGACAGACCGGGAGGAGGGAGCAGTCGGGCTCAGGAAGTGGGGGGTGCTGGGACCAGGCAGGTAGGGTTTGGGGGAGGGCAGTGAAGTGGGAAGTGGGAAGTGAAAGCAGATGATGGAGAGGGCCGGGTGTGGGCACAATGAAACACTCAGCGGGTGGCTGAAAGGTCAGGGGTTGAGTCGACACCAAGGCAGCCCGGAAGAAAGGCCTGGCGATCCACTTCCGGAGATGGTTCCAGCCATCGATAACCCTAGAGAGTGCGGTTCTATCTGATACGCACCACACATGCGTCAGGGTAGCCTCCGTTGTTGAGTCAGGGAACAGGGGCGCTGGGGGCGGCGTGGGATGGCAGAAGGTGATATGGGCAGGGGCTGCGTACTGGACCTGGGTGTGGGGGCAGAGACGTAAGGAGGCAAGGAGGTGGGGTCACTCAGTAGGCAGGACTTCCAGCTGGAAGAGGAGGCCGCCCCGCCCCCAGCCTTCCCCTTGCACAGGGGAGGAGACCCCGAGCCCCAGCCCCGCCCCCCACGGCTGCCTCTCTCCTAGACCCAGCTTGGCAGGGGCGGGGGGCAAGAGGTGCTCAATCCTCTTATCTGGGCGCAGACAGCGCCCAGAATAGAATAATCTTGATCAGCTTCGTCTTCGCTTCTTCTTTTTAAAGAAATGGGTCACCGCGTGGCAGAGGTTCGCCGGCAGTCCCGGGAATTCGGCCACCCACAGTGGGCATCTGGGGTCTGGATGCCCCGTATCTGCCCCCTTCACTCCACACCCTCTTCCCCACCTCCCTGCCTTTGGTCTGCTCAACCCTGAGCCCTGGCCAAGCAGAACACTTCAGAGACACACACACCCCCCAAGCCCTTTAGGGACTGTGGTCACTGTGGGAATGAGTCAGGGGTCCTGGAGCCAGCCAGGGAGACCCTTCAGAAGTACCCAAGGGGCGAGACAGATCACTGAGGCTGCCCCCCAAACTGTGCTGCCCTTCTCTGAGGGACCTGGCGTCCCCTGCCGGGACACCCCACCCCCTGCCTTTCCCTGCACCTTAGCCTACCCACACCTGCCTGCCCCCCCCCAGCTCGGCCTCAAAGTGGAGAGGTGCTGGCCCGCCAGCCCAAACAGCTCAGGTCCAAGTCTACCCAGAAAACCCAGGGCAGAACACTGGCAATCTATTGGGTGAAGATGAACACCGTGAGGGGTGAGACACTGTGTCCAGTGCATTTATGGGGCGTGTGGGGTGCCTCCTGCAAGAACTCCCTAAAAAGTGGACCAATGGGAGCTCTGACTCGAGCAGCTGGACGGGAGGGGCCGGCCTTGCCCAGGCTGGGAAAGATGTCACCAGGGAGTCAGTAAGCATGCACAGTCAGTGCTTACCTTCCTTGTCTGTATTTTGACACTGTCCTGACCCCCCTAGGCTGTTCCTCAAGGGCTGCCAGGTGCCCTGCCTGCCTGCCCCAGGGCATGGCCATGACACCCAACACCTCCTGGGTCCCAGGGCCAGCGTCTCCATGAGGCTCAGTGAGCCAGTCCCAGTAGGCAGGAGGTTGGGCAAGGGGCTACAGTCCCAGTCACCCCCAGCACAGGACAGCTGGGAAGGACCTGTCCTGCACTCCGGGGCCCCTGCACCCCTGGCATCAACCTACAGGGTGGGTGCTATCACCCCACTTCACAGGAGGCCCGCCCCAGCCTGTTCCGGTGTGGCCTGGGTCTTCTCCCTGCCCATATCACCTTCTGCCATCCCACGCCGCCCCCAGCGGCCCCGCTCCCTGACTCAACAACGGAGGCGACCCTGACGCATGCATGGTGCGTATCGGATCGAACCACACTCTAGGATTGTCGATGGCTGGAACCATCTCCGGAAGTGGATCGCGGGCCTTTCTTCCAGGGTGCCTTGGTGTCGACTCAACCTGGTGGGTCACAGCTCCGTGTGTGACCACCACTCCACCAGGCTCCCCTCATCCTGAGAACCCTCGGTGTTTCAGAGTCTGCACCCTGGGCCCGCACGGTGGTGGGAAGGCGTTGGCTGGCATGGAGGGACTGGGCTTTGAGGGGAAGATGGGGGCAGGCAGAGAAGGCTATGGGTGTTCCCAGGGGTGCAGTGGGGATGAGCTGGGCACCGCAGAGTGTGGAGATGTGAGGAGAGGGAGCTTGTGCCTGCCCCCTACCCCCTCCCCATAGGACAATTGATAGGTGCCTGTCCCCGGGAGGGGAGGGCAGGGGAAGCCTGGATGAGGTTTGGGGCCCAATGGGTGGACTTGTACCTGAGCCCACCTGCACCTACCTGGCTCCAAGCACAGCTGCTGTGGAACCCACAGAGTATGCTGGGAACAGGGCCTCTGAGGGAGGCAGTGTGACAGTGGAGAGGTGGGGGCTCAGGGGGAATCACTGGCCATTGGGGGCCGGTGGAGGGGCAGGCATCACTATTGGGGAGCAGCCACAGGGGCTCAAGAAGAGACCAAGAGAGAGGCAGAGACTGGGAGGCTACAGGAGGCCGGGTTTTTCTTAGGTTCTTTTTCTTTTAATCATTTTACCAAGAGCTCTTACAGGAGTGTTTTTTTTTTTTTCACTTCCAGTTTGCGTCTGTACTGGGGCACCCCACCAACTGGCACTCACAGTAAATGTTTCAGCTATACCCCGAGAGGAGTTGGGGGCAGCCAGGGGGCAGGCAGAAGAAAGGCTGGGCCTCCTTCCCAGGGAAAAGGGGAGGTCCAGCAAGCCCTTCTCCCAGGGCAGCATCCAACCCCCACCCACCTATCTCCAGACAGGGTCCAGGAAGCCATGCAGGGAAGGGGACCCCGCAGTAGGTGTGCAGGTGTGCCTCAGCTCCCCCCTGCATGGCTCAGGGAGACCAGAAGGGGAGCTGCTGCTGATGATGGTAGCTGGGAAATGCCCCCCCACACACCAGCCCCAGGGCCCTGGTCCAGGAGTCGAGGGGAGAAAGTACACACGGATTGGGGAAGGCTTCCCTGGAGGCTGCAGGATGGGGGTCAGGGATGGGGAGTGAGGGGCTGTCACAGTCTTCAGCTTGTCTGTCTAGAGGGCTGCTACCCACCAGCCCTGAAAGAGCAGCGGCCTAGGCCTCCCAAGACTGGCCATCTTCCCCCTGAGGAGGGTAGGGGTCATCACCCTCCCCCTGAGGGAGGGGGGCTGTTTTCCAGGCCCCAGTCAGTCAGGGTGGGAACTCAGCGTGGGGTGGACGCTGCTTGGTGCCACTCCACCCACTGCAGACCAAGGGAGAGACCCCGTGAGGCCCAGCAGGAACACCCACCAGGGATATGCTCCCCCAAACCTGGCCACCGGAGTCTATCCCCCAATCAGACTGGGACTTAGCCTTCATTCGGCCAATTGCTGCCTTGAGGGACGGAGCCCACGCCCTGCTCACAGAAAGGTTGGGGGTTCCAGGCTTGAAAGGAGCCCCACTGCACAGCAGGGAGCAGGCAGGAAGCTGACGGGCTGAGAGCTGGGGGGGTCAGAGGCTTGGGGGGGGGCCCTGGCTTCCCATCAGGTTGATGAGCAGAGATGCAATGAGGACAGGGTGTGAGTGGATTTCTGCCCCAGGGAGGGACCGGGCTCCCAGCCACAGGGACTAGGGCCTCAGAGAGCTGCCCGCCCTGAGCGATGGTCTCCCCACTCCCACCGCAGTGCCCCTACTTCAGCCCGTTCGCCGACGAGCTCACCGAATACGTGACCAGGAACATCCTGGCCACGCCCATCATGAACGGCAAGGACGTGGTGGCCGTCATCATGGCCGTGAACAAGCTGGACGGGCCCTGTTTCACCAGCAAAGATGAAGACGTGAGTGCCCAGGGGCCCCTAGAGGTGGCCTTCTGTCCCCCGTGGGTGGCCCTGGGCAGCACTGTCCACACAGGGGCCTCCCTGCCAGCCGGCGCTCTGCCACCGTGTATATGTGGGTGACAAACCCGCCTGGCTATGGCAGGATGGCCCAAGACCAGGCAGCGCTGAGTTCCGTGGTGTGGGGCACTGCTCCAAGTCCCCAGACTCCACTGGACCACAGCCAACAGCAGCAGCCTGGTCCCTGCCCAGGGCTTGTGTGCACACAGCGCCCCCACTGGGCAAACCTCTAACTACATCTTCACTTGTGTGCACACAGCTCCCCCACTGGGCAAACCTCTAACTGCACCTTCACTTGTGTGCACACAGCGCCCCCACTGGGCAAACCTCTAACTGCACCTTCACTTGTGTGCACACAGCGCCCCCACTGGGCAAACCTCTAACTGCACCTTCACTTGTGTGCACACAGCGCCTCCGCTGGGCAAACCTCTAACTGCACCTTCAGTTGTGTGCACCAGTGCCCCCACTAGGCACATCTCCAACTTCACCTACCCTTCCTGTTGCAGGTGTTCTTAAAATACCTGAACTTTGCCACCTTAAACCTGAAGATCTACCATCTGAGCTACCTCCACAACTGTGAGACGCGACGGGGCCAGGTACCGCAGGAGACACCCGGCGGGGCTGGTCCCCAGCCGCCCTGCTTCCCCTGGCCAGCCTGCTCCCCCCCTCCCTGCTGAGCCCACCCCTCAGTCTACCCCAAGCTCTCTCAGCCAACCACTCCGACTCCTTGTCCTTCTGCTCCCTGGGGCCTCAAGGTCCCTCCCGGCTCCGCTCCAGGGCCCAGGATGCTGAAGGCACAACAGGCTCTGAGCTTGGTAGCACCGGGACCCCCTGGTCCCCAGCTTCAGCCAGGCCTGGACCGACGGAGAAGGCTGGCTTCCTTCAGCCACGGTGTCCCCTGGGCAGGGTCCAGGGTAGCTATCTCTGGGGAAGGCAGGTTCAGTGGGCTTTGGGGTTGGGGTTGGGGAGCTGCCTGCAGAAATACCCCTGCCTTCCTGGACACTGTCTGGAACTTACTTTGGAAGGCATTGTTTTGTGGAGGCTAGGTGCCATTGAGTTGGTTCTGACCCATAGGGACCATGGGCACAGCTGAAGGAAACAATGCCCCGACCTGGGCCACCCCACAAGTGTCCCAGCCACTGTGTCCACCCAGCTCCTTGAAGGCCTTCCTTCCTCTTTACCCAACATGAGAGACTTCTCCAGGGACTGGCTTCTCCTGACAGCATGTCCAAAGTACTTGCGACGAAGTCTTGTCATCCTTGCCTCTAAGGAGCACTCTGGCCATCGTTCTTCTGAGACAGATGGTTGGTTCTTAGGGCCGTCCCTGGTACTTTCACTAGGTCTTCTCCGGCTCCACAATTCCAATACATCAATTCTTCTATGGTCTTCCTTCTATGGTCCGACTGCCACCGGCATATGAGGCGACGAAGAAGGCCATGGCTCGAGTCAGACACACCTTAGTCCTCAGAGTAACATCCTCGCTCTTCAGTACTCGAAAGGGTCTCACGTGCAGATTTAGCCAGTGCAAGGCGTCTTGGCATCTCTCGACTGCCACTTCCATGAGCATCGGCTACGGACCCAAGCAAGACGAAATCCAGGACAGCTTCAACCTCTTCTCCATTGATCATGATGTCACCTATAGGTCCACCAGTTGTGAGGCTTTGGGTGGTCTTCACATGGAATCACTGAGTTGTAATCTTGGAAGGGCCAGGCATACATTATCAGCCCAAGGACTGACCCCTAAGAAAGCCAGTCTGCCTCTCCCCCTGTTCCCCACCCCCCCCACCCCACCCCCCCACACACACATTGGACCTTTGAGAAGCATGAGTTTCCTGCCCAGGGACCATCTTCTCTGGGCCCAGGGAATTGGAAATGGCAGCTCAACATTCAACCACCAGGGCTCCCAACCATGGCTCTAAGGGCCAGGATTGACAATACATTTCCTGGGGAATAGGGTTCCATCCTTCACAGCGAACCTCACGTTCCGTGGTCGGCATTGGCCGGAGTGATCTTCAGAGTCTAACCATCTGCCACACGTCCACAAGACGGTGCGTGGACCAGGGATCTCTGATGGGTTTGTGGATGAAAGGCTCTGACCAGAGCCCTGGAGGCCTTAATAGGGGTAGGAAGCTTCCGGATCCAGCTGTAGGGCCTCAGGGCTCATCAAACACAGGTTATCGTCCTCGGGCCAAGAAGGGCCCACCATCCAGGGATGGGGCCCCAGGTGGGGGTGCAGCCAGGCAAGAGACCTGTGTCCAATCAGATCTGGTCCTCGACTGTCTTCACTCTCATCGGCATGGTGGTGTCCTTTGTTATGTCCCTCGTTTCATGGGGCGGGGTGAGGGGTCAGTTCCTGGTCTTTGCTGACCCGGCCATCAGACAGCAATCCTGTGGTGGCGTTCATCTCACGGTGGCCCTGGAAGGAACATCACCGGCACTTCACAGAGCAGCGGGGTCACTTTCAGCCAAGCTGCCAGCCACAGACAGGCTAGAAAGGCCGCCCCGGGCACCTGCTGCTGGAAGCCAGCCCATGAAAACTTGGCAGACAACAGCTGGATGCTGCGACTCACCTGCTCCAGGTATTCACGTGGATTTGACAATGAGACCAGGTGTCGCCAAACTGAAGCTCGAGGGCCATTTGCAGTTCTTTCATATGTATGAGGGGTGCCCCCCCCAAAAAATGAATTTTTTTCATAGCTATGCATTTACGTTTCTTTTAACAAAACAACCTTATTGCCTTCAAAGTATACACACCGTGAGCCCTGAACACACGTGCCAGCTCTGCAATTCTGTTCTGGGGAACCTTTTTCACACTCATCTCTTTGGATGATGATTGTGTCCTTCCATGTCCCTCTTCATTCCCAGAAGCAAAAGTAGGTCGCACACGCGGAACGACGTCAGGTGAGGCAGGTGCCGGGGTCAAGAGAGGCACGCTGCTACTTGCACAAAGTTGTGCACTGAGACGGCTGCGGGAGCAGGTGCGTTGTCGTGGTGGCAAAGCCAGTCCCCCCGCCTGCCACAAATCAGGCCTTTTTTGTCACAGACTGTTACACAATCTTTTCAGAACCTCTCGTTGGAAGGCTTGATTGACAGTCTGGTGAAACAAACTCCAAATGCACTATCCCCCACTATCCAAATGCACAACAACAACAACAAACAAAACAAAAAAAAAGACCAATGAGCATCAGCTGGGGGTGGGGGTACCCCCTCATACATACCTGTGGCTCTGAAGCACCACCAAAAAGGAAAATAAGACTATTACCCAGGTAACAGTGATTTCACTTGTTTGTAGGAAGATATGCATGACTCTCAAACCATTTGTGAACTGTTGTGCAGGACAGAAACGGTTCTCCCATCTCAAAAGTTTGCTGACCCCTGATTTAGACAGATCCTTCTCCGCCAGTCGGTGTGTCGTCAGGAGAGAACAGACCTTGCGGAAGGATGTCGTGCTTGGCTGAGGAGAGACAGAGCCCAGAAAAGGCAGAGCTTTCATGAGATGAACTGACCCAGTGATTGCCACGCTGGGCTGGAACGTAACCCTTGTGGGCTTGGTGCAGCCTGGGCGCAGCTTCGTGCGGTGGTCCAGGGTGGCTGTGGGTCAGGAACCAGATGGTGCAGCTGGCCATAACCACCGGTGGTGCAGCTGGCTGCCACCTATCTGTAGCAATCAGGCACCTGAAGCCCAGGGCTCATGTGACCGGGGCTCCCCTCCTGAGCCATGTCAGAGACGCTGTCAGACATCACGCAATCGCCACCTCATTTGGGAACGGGCGTCATCACCGTTTGCATAGTGTCACTTTGCTCCCACCTGGAGCCCTTTGCAAGAGTTGCTGGTGGCATGATGCTTAAGCACGCGTGGGAAAGATGGGTAGTTCAAACCCACCCAGGGGCGGGGGGCAGCAGCCGTGGAAACCTTCGGGGACCGTTCTGGTCTTGCCCGGAGGGTCATCGTGCTCCGAGTCCTCTCCCTGGCCGTGGGTTTGGATTTCCATCAGCGTGTGCGTCCGCGTTTCCGGACCCCAGGAGCTTTGTGGCATCATCCCCTGTGCTGTGGATTCCAGTGAGGGTCCCCTGGGTGGCTGGTCTCTTCAGGGGCTGTTGCGTTTCCAGTGTGACTTGTCCCAGAAGTGGACCAAGCGGCAGACCACAGCCTCTGCCACCGGCCAAGAGCAAGGGAGGGCCTGTGTCCCTTCGGGATGCGGTCTCCGTGTCATCAGCTCCTCGGGCTGTGCAAGGTGGTCCTTCAGGGCCACCCCTCTTGGTAGAGTGAGTTGTCATCTCAGGTCTATGGAGGGGGGTGGTGCCAGCCTCCTCTGTGGAGTGAGACTGAGCCTGGGTGTCTCTCTCTATCTCTATCTCGGTCTCTCTGTGTGTCAGGTGGGCTGGAGTTTGTGAAATATGGTCATCTAGTGGTTGGTCCACTCAGAGGAAGCCGCTCAACCCACTATCTTACTGTAGGTTCCGCCCACAATGCTCTGTGGTGGTATTGGGCTCACTGCTCTCTCTTCAGCACTCTGGGGTCTGGGTTCTTCCTCTGATTCTGCTTACCTGACATCTCTGTAGCAGAGGCCCAATGTCTAGCCTCTGCCCTATTTGGCCATTTCCCTGAGCAAAACTCAACTCGCACGCAGAGTCAGTGAAATTGCTGGATACTTTCCACACCCCGTCAGCTTGCCCATCTTCAGAATGGACGTATACACAGGCCTCCTCTGCAAGGTCCAGGGAGCGCGATGAAGCTTCCTACTCTCACGCAGAACCCCCCCCCCCGGGAGTTCTGCCCTGCCCTGTAAGGTCACTGCTGGGTCGGAACCGACATGGGGCAGTGAGCTCCCAGGCAGTCAGCCAGGTCTTCCACACTTACGGGCATGGACAGGTGAGCTCACGCACGGCTGCACCCTTTCGCAGAGACATATCCATCGATTCGTGGAGCCCTGTGTTTCACTGATGCCTTTAGTGAAGGCGGGACGTCTTCCCTCCATACCATGACTTCTTGATCATATGCCACCTCCTGAAATGCTGGGTACCCACCGGGTCTTTGGGGAACGGTGACTCCGTGTCTTCCTTTCCTCATCTTCTGATGTTCCCAGTAGGGTTCAGGCTTTTGTTCTCCTTTGTTTCTGGAGTGGGGTCCCTAGAGAATCCTTGGCTATTGCAACTCAAGGCTAGAATATTTCCTTCCATTGTCTCAGCTTACTTGAGAAAGGCCAAGCATGTTCTCCCCTGGTGGCGCTCTGGCTCCTGGCCTCTGCACGTTTCTTTACAAGACATTGCTTCATCTTCTAGAGCCACCTTTGGCATCATTCCTTCAGCCCTTGTACCTCATCGCGTCTCCAGTTCAACGTGGCTATTCTGGGTTGAAGAGCAAGCTTCAAGGCCTCTTCACCCCATCCATCTTGGCCTTCCCTCTCGTTTCCATGACCTTGTGCCGTCTTCCTGTGTAATGTCCCATACCTGGTATGGCCCTCCATCCTTCATGTTCAACGTGTCAAAATGAATTTTGAGATGATCTCCAAACCCAGGCATGGCAGGCGCAAGGTCCTGCTTCGGTTCCGTTGGGCTTAATGTTCATTCTCTCCGTTTCCACCTGGACTTGCACGGGAGCAGTTTGCTCACGGCCTGTTTTGACTGGTGAAATCGACCCCATCCACCATCTCCTTCCTCAGGGGCGGTCGATTCAATCCACGTGCATTCCGTTTAACAAGGTCTATAACCGCCTTCTCTGGTGGTTGGGTTCCATTGAGTCAATGCTGACTCCTGACCCGTCCTCACACTTGCGGTGAAGTTTGAGCCCAGTGGTGCAGCAGATGACGTGTCACGTCACCTCGTTGACGAGCTTTCTCTCTTTTGACGGTCCTCTACTTTGCCCAGAGTGATACCCTTTTCCAGGACCTGGTGTCTCCTGATCACGTGTCCAAAGTCACATGAGAGGAAGCCTTCCCATCCTCAATTCTAAGGGGCAATTTGACCGTGCTTCCGGCGGGGCCAGATTAGTTTGTTCTTACGGCAGCCCAAGGTAGCTTCACAGTTTTCGCCACCAGCATAATTCACATTCATCCACTCACCTCGAGTCTCCTTATGCATCGTCCAGGTTTCACGTTTACGTGAGGCTGTTGAAAATACCACGGCTTGGGTCAGGAACACCTGCTTTCTCAAAGTCGCCGCTATAATACTCTACACAGCTCTAGTGGCGTGTAATTGCCCAGCCCAGTACATCATTTGATATTGTTTGTTTGTTTGTTTCGGCTCCTGCTTCCGTAAACATTGGCCTGGATCTAAGTAAGATGACGCCCTTGACAACCCCCATCTTGTCTCTGTTGATCGTGATGTCATCTTATGGGCCCGGTTGTGAGGACCCTTGTGTCCTTTACCTTGAGCAGTAATCCAGACTGAAGGCTGCAAGCCGTGACCTCCATCGGTGAGGGCTGCAAGTCCGCCTCACACTCCGCACGCAAGGTTGTGCCCTCCGCGTACGGCAGGTTGTTAACGAGCCTCCCTCCAATCCCCATCCCAGGTTCTTCTTCAGAGAGTCCGGCTCCTGGTGTTATTTGCTGGAATGAGTGTGATGAAAGGATATAACCCTGATGTACACCTTCCCTGATTTTGGACCATGTTCTGTTCAAAGGATATATATAATTTTATTGGGGACTTTTATGTCTCATAACAATCCATACATCATTTGTATCAAGCACATTTGTACATACATTGCCATCATCATTTTCAAAATATTTTCTTTCAGTTATTGCCAGATTATATTCTGTGTAGAGAGCCAGGTGTTTGTACGTAGTATTTCATAGCTTCTCATTAGTTATTAATATCTTTAGAATGTATGTATGTGTCTCTGGTTCCTAAATTATACATTTTTAAAATACAGACTACTAGTTAACATTAAATCCAAGAACTTTAAGAAAACATAAATAGGTGCGTTGTATCTGGCATTTTCTGCAAGCTTTAAATAAATTCTAAACTAATCATAGGAAATAATTCAATGTTGCTGAACAGAACTTGGTCCCAAGTTTACTCTTAGAGATTGACTATAGGAAACATTACACTAAGACATACTTAATTCAAATATGTTACCATATCTTCTTCAATTTTTGGCTCCATCTTAAGCATATAATAATATCCCCTATCTTTTCAGAACATTGTCATGTAGTAATATTTCTTTAAATTACCGGAAGCTAATAATTGCTAGTGTTAGTGTTTTGTAATTATGCTAAGATTAACCTTAGCTTTGGTATTTTGACTGCTGTAACCAAGGAAAATGAATATTGTTGTAATTTGCTTAAAGTACGTGCCCAAGTGAAGAGAAGAATGTAAAGAAAAGATTGACAGAACCTCCCAGACTTCCAAAGAATGCCGATTACCTTGCTACCCATCTGTAATGGAATAAATGTTACTCATTCTTTCTCCAAAAAAAATATATATATATATATATATATATATATTCTTTCAGTTTAAAGCTGTGGTACCAGCTCCTCTTCTTTTACCTCCCTCTCCCATCCTCCCACCCTCACGAACCCCTGCTAAATTGTCGATTATTCTTATTTTCATATCTTACACCACCCGGTGTCTCCCTTCATCCACGTTACTGTTGGTGAGGAAGGCCTTCATCCTGATCCAGGTGTTAGTTCTTTATGAACCCAACGAAGTGTTCTGAAATTCCCTTTCTTCTCAAGTTTATTCACAGTTTTAAGAGCCACACAGCCTAATGTCTTGGCATAATCAATAAAACATCAGTAGACATCTTTCTGGTCTTCTCTATGTTCAGCCCAAATCTATCGGACATCAGCAATGCTATCCCTCTGGCAGCTCCTTGTCAACAGACTGCTGCCACGGTGGTTGAAGGATCTTGAGTAAATTTTTCATGCATGTGATATTAATGATATTAGCCCATTCTTTCTGCCTTCTGTTGGCTCATCCCTCTTTGAGGGGGTACCAGTGCGGAACTCTTCCAGGAGGCTGGCCAGGTAGCTGTCTTCCAAACTTGCTGGCATTGATGCGTTCTTCCTACAGTCACTGTCTATATTGTTGAAAAACTGGATCTGCCACGAATTAGTTATTGTTTGTGCAAGATTCTGGGATATAATCCCCGGCATTGTTGCTACCACCAACATCGTATTTCTAACTCTCCATCCTGCCTTTTGCTTCCAACTTTGCATCTGATGTGCCAGTAACGCATGTGTTGATGGCACGTGTGATCAATTCCAGACACCGGGAGTTGGCAAAAAAAAAAAAAAAAAGATATATCTCTATTGTAATCTTTGACGTTGGACTACCTTTGTAGACCTGAAATAATCCCACTTGACCCTCAGGGAGCCTTCTTTTTAAACATGGTCGGTTTCAGTGTGCTGATATTTTGTTGAGAATGTTCGCGCCGACGTTCCTCAATGAAAGGAATCCTGGCTGCACTGCCAGGCAAACCCACGGTCCACAGTTCAAACCCGCCAGTCGATCCACAGGAGAAAGACGAGGCTGTCTGCCTCATCGGGATTTGCAACGCTACAGAAACCCTAAATAGTGTCACCTGAGTCAAAATGGACCGGATATAAGGGGGTTGGGTTGGGTTCATTAAAGACATTGGTCTGTCACTTTCATTTCTTTAATGCCCTTTTCTAGTTTTGGGTATTAGGATCCAAAAAAACTCAAACTGACTGCTCTCGTCAATTCTGACTCTTACAGCTATTTCATCTTGCTGGGATCCACAAGCAAGGCTCATGGAAGCAGCCGTCAAAGGCTAGGTGGGGTAACTCTGCTGCACAAGACAGAAGAAACGGGCCCAGTGGCCATCTGAGACTGGGGCTCCTTACCAGGGGGAGTGCTCTGTCTGCTTCTAGTTCAAGAACGTGACTGTAGACCGTTGGTATTATTTCTTCTTACCGCACATTTGATAGAATCCACCAGTGAAACCACCAGGGCCTAGAGCCTTCTTTATTTGGAAGATTATGATCTATGGGTTGAAGGCCTTTCGTCATTCCAAATCTATTCAGAAACTCAGTTTCTCCTTGCTCTCAGAGAAGGTTTAGATGAGGCAGACTTCATTCCGCTTGGGTTTGGGTTGGTAGTGTCCTTCAAGGATTTGAGCCATTGTGTCTGTGCCGTGTGGGCATAGAGCTGGTGATAATATTCCGGGAGTATCCTTTCAATAACCAAGGCCCCCTGTTTCACAGCTGACAAGCAGCGTTTGTCATCTTTCTCTGTTTGCTCCATTGCCCTGGCTAGAATGCATTTCTTTTCTTCATCTTTTAGTTTTGCTAAATTTGGTTATTGATTTTTTTTCTCATTTGTTCCTGCTTTAATTCTACTTATTTATTTTTCCTCTGTGAACGTGAGGCCGAAATCTCTCTGCTGTTGCTGTTTTCAGGAACCAGCAAGCCAGTTCTGAATTGTACCAACCCTGTTGTCCAACAACAGAATGCAGGCTGATCCTGCTGCCGTGTTGGGGTCCACGGCTGCGGGCACTGTGTTAGTCCATCTCAGCGAGGGTCTCCCCCTTTTTGATGCCCTTCTGCTTTGCCTGGTATAATGTCATATCCCAGGGGCCGGTCTCTCCCGACAACATGTCCAAAGTCTATCAGACTAAGTCTCACCTTCCTGGCATCTAAGGATGCTTCTGGCTGCACGTCTCCCAAGACAGACTTGTCTGGTCTCTGACAGACCAAGGTATTCTTCGCCAGTTCTGTAATTCCAATGCACTAATGACTCTGGGTCCTCCTGATTTGCTGTGCAGCTTGGACTGCCAATGAGGCCATGGACCAGACGAGGGCTTCGATCTGCTCAAAACTTCAGAGGGGCCTTGTGCAGCAGATGTCCCCCAAGCAATCGTGTATCGTTTGGTTTCTTGACTGCTGCATTCATGCGCATCGAGGCCTGACCGTGTTGCGCTGTTATTCAGAAGGTCTCCATGGCTAATCCCTCCGAAGTGGACAGCCTGGTCTTCCTTGGCTAATCTGCTCTCAGTTTCAAAGCACGGCTTTCAGACTCTTCACCTTGGGTGACCCTGCTGGCGTGTAAAGTGCCTGGACAGAGCTGCCAGCACCACAGCAGCAGGAGACACTCACCGACAAGCTGGTGTGACCTCGATGATTCCCTTCTTAGGGTTCTAGTTTGGTAAAACAGCAGCTTGGTTGATTTATTTCAGCTCTTTCTTCTGGTTAAATAAGTCCTTGAGTGCTAAAATACACCTCCCCACCCCCCTATTAGCATCGTTTTCATTGCATCCCACAATTTAACAATAATTTATGAACCTATAATTCGCATATCCTACAGTTCATTAGCTTGACCCTATTAAGAAGCGTTGCACAATGTTAGAACAGTCTTTCCTGTACTCACTGTTACTAACTCCCAGTGTCCCCCCAACCCCCTCTGCCGCGTTGTTGCTGTTGGGGACCATCAAGATGGCTCTGACCCAACTCTGGGCACAACAGAACCAAGCACTGCATGGACCCACACCATCCTCACAGTTGTTCCTAAGCCGGACGGGACCCCTTAATGCAGCCCCTGTGCCCATCCATCTCTTCGCTGCCCCTCCACTTTACCAAATACGATGTCCCTCTCCTGGGACTGGTCTCTCCCGACAGCACGTCCAAAGTGTACACGAAGAAGTCTTGTCCCCCTGGCCACTCTCCAACGCACATCAGTCTGTCCTTTGCGCAGTCCATAGCACTTCCCATAATCTTTTTTTTCCTTCAATGATTTTATCAGGGGCTCTTACAGCTCTTATAACATTCAATGCATCATTTGTATCAACATATTTGTACGCATGTTGCCATCTTCATTTCCAAATATTTTCTACTTGAGCCCTTGGTATAGGCTCCTCTTTCCCCCTCCTTTTTTTTTAATAAATCATTTTATTGGGGACTCATACAACTTCCATCACGATTCATACATATATCAATTGTATGCAGGCCACATTCGCACACTTGTTGCCATCGTCATTCTCAAAACATCCTCCCTCCACTTAGGCCCCCAATACCAGCTCCCCGTAATTCCCCTTCCTCCCCACAACCCCTCCCGCATGAACCCTTAATAATTTACAAATTGTTATTACTTTTTCACACTGTCCGATGTGTCCCTTCTCTCACTTCCCTGTTGTCTGTACCCCAGAGAGTGGATTATAGGTAGATACCTGAAATTGGTTCCCCTTTTCTATTGTAATAATCTTCTCCAGTGGGCTGAGCCCCGGTGGCATAGTGGTTGTGCGCGGGACTGCGGCCCACTGGGACTGCAGTGGGGCTGGGCCTCCTACTCCCACCACCGGAGAGCAGTGATGCCCCCCCCCAAAAAAATGCATGCATTGATTGTTCCATGGTCTTCCATACTCGGTGTCTGACGATCACACATCTGTGATGCAGTGGAGAACACCATGGCTGAGGTCAAGGGCACCTTAGTCCTCGAAGTAGCCTCCTTGCTTGTCAATGCTCTAAGAGGCCTGTGCAGGAGACTGACCTCGCGCGATATATCTGTTGGTCTCTTGACCGCTGTTTCGATGGTGGAGCTAAGCGAGACACAACCCTTGACCACTTCAACCTCGTCTCCTTTTATCATGATGTGACCTATGGGTCCTGAGGTCAGGCTGTGGGTCTTCCTTGCACTGAGTCGACGTCCACCCTGAAGGGAGCAATCCTGGATCTTCATCAGCAAGGGCGTCGAGCCCTCCTCACCCCGAGCGAGCAAGCTTGTTATACGCCTTGCTCCAACCCTGAGGCTGCACTCCTCTTCGGGTAACCCAAGCAGCCGTCTAGGCGAGGCGTCCACTAAGCCCACATCGAAGAGGCACACCGGCCTGGGTGATCCGAAAACGATCTAACCAAGCCCAAATATGACCATGGGAAAAGCATCAGAGCCGAAATTCCGAAACCTTCCCCCACACTTTGTAGAAGGTTATTGAGGAGAGCAGGAACCCAAAATCCATCTGCAGAGTATCTAGGCTGATTAAGCCTCCAGACGCTCCTCTCTGGCCACTGGAGAGGGACTCGAATGGCTTTGCTCTCGGGCAGACAGTGCTGTAGATGTGAGTGTGGTGGGTGCAGCCAGGGAACGCTACGAGACTGGGTCAGTTGGCCTCCCTCTTGACTCTACCTGAGTTTGCTCGAGGTTCAAATATTTCTCGCTTGGTCCATGACAGAAATTTATTCTCTGGCTTTTAAAATATTGTTGGGGGTCTTTTGTACTCTTGGTTTTGATCTTTATCTTCTGTGTGTGTGTGTGTGTGTGTGTTTACTAAGCAATAACATCATTCCCCTAGCATCATCAGCAGCAGTCTGTTACACAGTGGCTGGCTGTAGCATTCTCTCCAATGCCAGTTGCTGGCTTGATTATTGATCAGACCCTTGGGGATTCATTCGGGATGGACCTTCCTTCCCAGTCACTGAAGATGGAACTGGTTGATGACCAGGCCCTGCAGGAGGAAGCAGGGAGAAGGGTGAGAAAACTCCTTGTGTGCTGTGAATTCAGCCCATCAGAATATGAAGGAAGGAACTCTTGCAGGCCGTAGGGGCCTTGAGCTTGTCGGAAGAGGCGGCGCAGGGCGCCGTGGACGCAGCGGGGACAGTCCAGGCTCCATGCCCGTGGGCACCACATTCTTCACACCCCGTGTCTCGCTTGCAGTGGCGTCCAGTGAAGTGGGCTGTTTTTATCTTGATATTGTTTCTTTCTGTTTCATTCTGGGTTTTTTTATTATTATTTCTGTTAGGTTTCCCAGTTTACGGAGAGCAGAAGGAGTGGATGCTTAAAGACAATAACTGATGCCCTGATTGATGGGGTTGCGGAGTAGGGAGGGTGGGGAGATTTGAGGAGCAAACAGGGAATACAGGAGGGGGAGGGAGCAATAGAACTGACTGTGGTCGTGGTTGTGCAACTCTTTCTAAAGCCATTTAGCTATGGGAGAGTATGATATGTGAATATGACAGCAAGAAACTACAAAAATAAGAAACAGAAACCAAACTTGACCGATGGCTACCCTGGGTGGAGGAGGAAGCGCTGCTGCTTAGGGGTCATGGAGCTGATAGTCATGGTGGTGGGATAATTTGGAAGAGGACCCCAGTAATGGTTATACAACATGAAAATTATACACACAGACACTGTGGAATTGGAGACTGTCTTGTTGCCTGTGTGTTTTGCCACAATTTAAAAAAGATAATTAAACAAATAACCATGAGCACAAGAAAGAAGATATTCTAAAATTGATTGTGGCAATTTTAAAAGAGAAAGTAGTGCAAAAGTATTCAATTAGGAACATAATACCACAGCCCACAGATACACAGCATTATTCATTTTCAGTTAGCTGAGAAGGATTGCTTAATTTCTACTGCCCCTTTGTCTCTGGCCCCTGTGTTCTGTAGAAGAGTGCTGCTTCATCTCTGAAGGGTTGAGGGGGGTGTCTGCCACCTTTCTGGTAGCGATTTCTAAGCTAAGAATAAGCTTTCTGCTCTTTGTCCTTTGCCAGGGTGTGTTTTGTAGCCCAGAATGGGGTTCCCTCTTGGTGACTGAGCAGGATCCGTGTCCTGCTGTGGATGGGTGAAGGCTTTTACAAAAGGCAGTGAGATCTGGTTGATGCAGGGGGCTACTGGACTTCCCTGCACCCTGACGGATGTTCTGTCCGCTGCATCTATCAGTCGTCCAAGGAGTGTGGGAAGAAATAAGGACTTTTCCACAAGTATATATACCCCAAACTATTAAGCAAATATTATTATTAGTGACTGGGCTTTCTCCTCCCCCAAAGCATTCCCGTCTCCAAGGCCCCCGTGGGGGCAGGGCTACAGTGTCCTAGCATGAAATCGGAGTCGATTGGATGGCGGTGGGTGGGATTGGGGGTTTATTATTATTGCCTTGGTAGGGTGTGTGTGTGTGTGTGTGTGTGTCTGCTGTTTATTCTCATTTGGGATCTTGCCCCAGCAGTAAATAAATGAAGGTCCTGCAGGCTTTACTTGATTTGCGTCATTACGGTCAACTCTGACTTTGAGAAGACAGCTCTTCCTCGATTGTATTTTGAGGGTCTTCTGACCTGAGGGCTTCTCTTCTGGCCCGATCTCTGACTGCGTCCACCAGATACCAGGTTTTCAGTGCTTATCAGAAGTGGCCAATTTCTGATATACTCACAGCAAGGGTTCAATAGGCAGTTGTGCAGCAGTAATTATTATTTATTATAATAATGATATAGAGATCATGAGAAAGAGAGGAACAATAAGAATCAGACATATATCGTTTCAAGGTACATGCTCACCTCCACCCTGCTTGATGGTCCACGTGGAGAGAGAGCGTGGGGGAAGGGATTACATGATGAGGGAGAGCTTCCTGCGTTGAGGGGCAGGAGAGGAGAGAGAGATTCTCTATCCTAGATCCCACCCCTATATACCCCCTGGAGCCAAGCCAGGCCCCCAATTACAGGCATGGACACATCACAGGAAGGGGTTGTGCCATATGCACGCGTTAGAGAAAAGGGAGCTATCAGGGTCCCGTGTGAGAAGACCAGACCCCAGACTCCTGGCTGTGGCTACGCAGGTTGCACTAGAGATCATGAACAGCAGCATGTGAATCCGCCCACAGACTTCAAGGGAAGTGAACCATCGTCCCAACAGCAGGGGAGTCCGCTCACACAAAAGTCTCAGATACCCGGGAGCTTCAGGCAGCACCGCTAACTTAACTTCCACACCAAGTGCTGGCAAATATAATTGTGGATAATAATTGTGGAAAAGTTCTGTCTTCATCCCACAAGTGCC
>PVJH01034819.1:0-20265 GCA_004026705.1 Nesogale talazaci
GCAGTAGCAGGAGGATGGAGGGGGCAGCCCCCATGGTATCACAGGGGTCACGGTGACCCCGTGTTATGGACGGAACTGGGAGCCCCTCCGCCCCCCGGAAATGTGCCAAGCTGGGTAGGTACCAACTGCATTAGTCCGGGTAGACTAGAGGAACAAAATCAAGGACATGCATATCGATATAAGGAAAAGGTTTATATACAAGAGGAACAGGACATTGAGAAAATATCCCAGCCCAGTCCAGTTCAAAGTCTTAAGTCCAATATTAACCCATATGCCCAAAATCAGTCTATAAAGTCTCCTTCCGACTCACGAAGTCACAGGTTAGTGGGTGCAGAGTCCCGGCGCCAACAGGAGTGCCCCCATGGCTCCTCACTTCCGGGGCTCAGGATCCATCAACAGCATCCCATGGTGGCAGAAGCAACTCACCACTGGCAGAGGTCTCCATGTGGCCGCCCCAGCTTCAGAGGTTTTGTTTCATCAGGGTAAGGCCATGTGGCTTCTCCTCCAACTCCTCCAGCTCCTCCAGCTTCTCGGACCCTGCCATCTTGTCCGTGACTCATCATCTCTGAGACTAACTCCCAACAACTGGAGAGATAGCTTCTCATCTTCACGAGGGAAATATCGTGAGATTTCCTAGAAGTCTCAGGAGAAAGCCATGCCCACATAGAGGCCTCATTGGCTACTCAATGGCTATCTTCAGATTAACAGGCTAGACTCCACCCCTACATTTTAATTATAAAATTAACATAAGCGGGCTGAGCCCCGGTGGCGTAAGTGGTTGAGTGAGGAACTGTGCCCCCGGGCTTGGCGGTTCAGGTCCAGCGGCGGCTCTCAGGAGCGGTACTGGGTAGTGCCCACGACCACCAGAGGCAGTGATGCCCACAAAACAAAACGAAACAAAAAAATTAACATAAGCACATGACTGCCACACCGACTTTCAGTCTTGTGTAATGTTTTCCCATTTTTCGGTCTCGTGGTTCCTGTCGCCTAACCCCTCTGGCATTCAGGAGGCGGGGACTCACACTTAACAGTGTGCGCTCCCGTGGTTTTCGGGGTTCCAGGGGTCAGATCTGAACCGACGGCATCTACAGCAGCAGTGCCCTCTGGCTTCTGCTTCTCCGAGAGGTCCCGTCTGGCTGCTCAAGGGTCACTCCTCACCAACTCCCAGCCTCCCCCCAACCAACACCGTCTTCTGCATTCCCAGGAACCATCACAACCAGGACCAGTCAGGACACTCCTGTGGAGGAGGAGGAGGAGGCGCATGGGAGAAGGGGTAGGGTGGAACCCTGGTCTGTTTCGGAGCACAAGGCAGACCTGGTGGCGTCTGCAGAGCTCTCCTCACGACAGACGGCAGGTGAGCATGTGTCTTCAGACGGAGTCCAGAAACATGGATTTGAGAGGCCTGCTATCGGCTGCATTGTGTCCTCTCAAAGTGTACGTCGCAAATCCTCACCGCTGCGCGGGGGGCCAGGAGCCCACTGGTGTGCTGCTGTGCTCACGCTCAGCAGTTCTAAGTCGCAGGCCTCTCTACAGGAGGAAGACGTGGCCTTTTACTCCCTGAACGAGTGACAGTCGCCCAGCATTGACAAACCCACAGAGAAAGCAGCTACAGTAAGGTTTCCTGCGGGGATGGGGGGCATGGGGATGGTAAAGCGGCACCGATATCAGGAGCTCGAGGAGGAAGAAAATGTTTGAAACTGATTTTGCTGGCAATTGTACAATGCTGCTTGATAGGATTGAACGATGGAATGATATGATGTCTGGATTAGCTCCTCCTCCAGGGCGGGCAAAACAACAACAGCAGAAAGGGTTATAGTATCCGGAACTCAGGAGGCCCAGGGCACGGAGTGTGTCCTGCTGTTTGCATACTGGTGGCACCAGCTCCCCTGGGAATGGCGGTTGTGAGAGACCAGGTGCGGGTGGGGTGTGTCTCCAGGCGATGTCTTTCAGGGAGTGTCTCTGTTGCTGTTATGTGCCTTTAAACTGATCCCACTCATCCTGACCCTTTGTGCAATGGAGGGAGACACTGCCCAGTCCTGAGCCCCCCACCGCCGCGGGTCTATGTGAGCTCGCTGTGCAGTCGCTGATGGAAAAGAGATTCTCTTAGGGCTGACAGCGCCAGGAATGACAAACTCAATAAGGATGTTGTAGCATTTAAGAACGAATACCCTGTGTCCAGATGTATCTGGAAGCAAAGCAGACAGGCTGGGATGGAGGGCGATGGAGGCCACACCAGCTAAAGCTGACCCAGGCACAGACGTGCGGAGAGCAGGGCCTCCTCTGGCACTGACAGCGGCGGAAGCTGCTGCCACCTGCAGCCTCGGCGGCGGACTTTGAAGGAGGACCTCCGTGGTCTGGGACTCCTCAGTCAGTTGGTGTCGCAGAGCTGATACCCAGAGTGATGTTCTGCATCGGCTTGGTGAGTGGGGTCTGGGGTCTGAAACGCGGGCGTGTGGGCATCTGGGGCACAGCTGGGTGCCCTGACTTGTGCAGAACAAGAGGAAGGAGGAAGCCAGGTACACAGAGGACAGATTCACCTCCAGGACACATCGACCGTCTGCACCATGGGTCCTGAGACGTATCTGGTCTCAGCGCCCTCCTGACGACGCAAACCTTTGTTCAGTTGCCCGTGATCCAGGACAAAGTATAGGCACCTACTTTTGCAGCTCTTGGATCATTCCAGAACCCCACCACCAAGGGTGGAACTGCCCACCGTGGGAACCACTGGTCTGCACTAACCACAGCCTCATCCACCCTGAAAGCTGAAGAACTACATGGTGCCTGGCGACTGCCCCTGACCGCTCTCCTCAGGCCACACCAGGCAGACCCTGCTAGTGTGCAGAAAAATGCCACACAAAACCCCAAACCAAGCAAAAAGCACAAGCGCAGACTTCCGTCCTGGTTGAGACTAGAGGACCCTCTGGGACCATTTCCTCTTCAGACCTTGAACCAAAAGGAGCCCATGAGGTCACCCGGTGACTGACAAGTGACCTGCCCTCACAGCAGTGCCTATCACCCATCTATACCTGGGCCTGGAGTCTCACGATCCACGGGCGTGGCTCTGCCAGAAATCAGCGGGCAAGCATAGCTGAGTCCCGGCTCTCCTGTGGTCTTTCCACACCCTGAGTTACACACACAAACACACACACACACACACACACACACACACACACACACACACACACCGTCTCCTCCACACCTAACAGCTTGGTCAGGATGGGACAGGGGATACTGGGAAAAAAGTCTAATCCTGAGATGATACCGCCCCCCCCCCCCGAAAGTGACCAGAGATGGACCTTCCCCTCCCCAGGTCCCCGGGCCCAGGGGATCAGACATCTGTGCTTCTCTCATTTTAGGGCCATACCTACCTTGAACCTCACTTTCTTGACTGATTTTTTAGATGAGAGAGACTTCTGGAATTAGAACATGGGGGGGGGGGGCGCTTGGGTGAGGAGAAGACTCTGTGACAGACCCCATGGCCCCCAAAGTTTCCGAGTTTTCTCGAGTTCCAGGAAGTTATGAAGTGCCTCCCCCTGTCCTAGAGCAACTCCCTGCCCTGCTCAGGGGATCCAGCCCCGTCTTACAGAGTATATCTTCCCCATGGTTTGGGAACAGTGGTTCAGGTGTCCAAAAACCCTTTTGGTTG
Organism: Nesogale talazaci; assembly: GCA_004026705.1. Lineage (NCBI taxonomy): Eukaryota > Metazoa > Chordata > Mammalia > Afrosoricida > Tenrecidae > Nesogale > Nesogale talazaci. The sequence goes on from PVJH01034819.1 coordinate 3,647, forward strand.
CTGCTGCCTGGGAGAAGCAACAGGAGAATGGAGGAGGAGGTAGCCATGATGTCACAAGGGCCACTGTGACCCCACGTTATGGACTGACATGCACCCCCCCCCCCCCCCCATAAAACAAACGTGCCAACTTGGCTGACATGGCTTTCTGTGTTTTGTAAGTTTCCTCTATTTTGAATTTAGAGGACATCTCAAGAACAGAGGTGACTCATTGGACCCTCGTGACAGAAGACCCAATGAACTGTGGGAGGATACCAGGAACATCATATGAGAAGAAAACAAATACCATCAAAAAGGAAAGAAAGAAACGGCTGAAGTGGATGTCTGACGAGATTCTGATAGTTGCTCTTGATTGCTTAGGAGCTAAAGCAAAATGAAGAAATGACAGCATCAAAGAACTGAGCGGAAACCTTCAAAGAACAGCTTGGGAAGACGAAATAAGGAAGTAAAGACATGGAAACAAAAAACCAAAAAGGTAGAACAGGCTCAGCACACATCAAGCCGAAAGCACTGAAGAAGGAAAAATCATGTCTCGAGTTGCAATATTGAGAGATCTGTGGACAAAATAGTAAAGGACGCAGGAAGCATCAAAAGAAGAAGCAAGCAATACACAGAGTCCCTCTACCAAAAAGAATTGGTCACCTTTCAAGAGACGGTGTACCATCAGGAGTTGACAGGGCTCAGGAAAAAGACCAAGCTGCAAAGCAAGCAAGCTCCCAGCGTGTCACCGTTGGGGCTGCAGCACAGAGCAGAAACCTGTGGCCGTCTGGGACGATGACTCTTTTGGGAGTAGGAAGCCTTGACCTTCAGAGAAGTTAGACCCCATGGAGGAGACGGTGGCAGCGGGACTGAGAGCCTTCAGTGTGCAAGATGACATCCCCTTGCTTGCTGAGGGCGTTTGCCGGTGGAGATCAAGGGCCACAGCAGCCAGTCGGGATTGCATTTCGGTGTAAAGGAAACCCAGCAACAGCGCCTCTGTTCAAATGCTTCTCCCACCGTTCTTGTTTGATGCCTGTAAGTTTCACAGGCTTACAAGGAGACGGGGAGACGTCGTGGTGGGGGTCAGGCACACCTTAGTCCTCAGAGGGACATCCCTGAGGGCTTCAAAGACCTCTCCGCCACAGGGCTGCCCCCTTGCCAGGCGGCATTTGAGTTCTTACCTGCTGCTTCCCTGAGCATTGGCTGGGAATCCAGGCATTGACGAAATTCCCGACAGCTTCACTCTGGTCTCCACTTATCACGATGTTACCTGCTGTGAGGGTGGCCTCAGCGTCCCACCCGGAAGAGGAGGATTGAGCACCCCCAAACCAGGCCCACCCACCCGGTCTACTCAATGGGGTTACTGTAACCTGGGCCTGATCCTGCTGTCACCATGACTGCAGGAGGGCTAGGACCGGCTGGCCTGGGAGCAAAGAAAGTATTTGGACCATATGTAAACATACACGGAAGCTGGCCGACCGGATAAGGATCGTGTGCACCAGAACCCACCCGAGCTCTGACTCCCCCCTCAGTGCATTAGCATCCAAGTCACATCCGCGTCTCCATAGCAGACAGTGCTGGCGGGGGGGCACCTTCCCCCAGGTCTCTGAGCAGCTGTGGGACTTGTTCTCCGGGGAGACGCCAGGCTGCGGATCTCGGGGGAGCTGGCCATGCTGCCTCACCAGCCGCGCGCTCTGCAAGCTGACAGCCGGCTTCCTACCGAGACAGGGCCCCTCACCTCTGTCCATCCCTGCCTCCTGTCTGCTGAGCAGCGTGATGTCATGTGCCAGCTCCATTTGCGTTTTTCTGGCGGCGGCGGAAGTGGGGTGGACCCCGGACACATGCCCATCTTGGCCTCCTGGTCCCATCCTTAGCCTAGCTTCACACGTTCACCCCACCCACCCAGCTGCCCCTGTTCTCTCACTGAGTTATGCCTGACTTCCTTGGCTCACCCTCTACGGGCTGAAAATGCCGCCATGATCCTGATCCAGGCTGTCACCCGTCTGGTAACGCGTCCCCCCCGTTGCTCATCTCACAGGCTTCACAGGCTTCTGAAGCTCCGCCTGTGCCCACCCACCCACCCTCCCCTGCAGAGCCCCGCTCTCAGCCAGCCCTGGCCTCTCACTCGCCTGCAGGCCACCTTTCACGGCCAGGGAGTCCACATCCCACGGGGAAGGGTTTGTTACAGACCCTTCATGGACGTGACTTTACAAATGATTTCCTTCCGACAGGCTCCCTCGCGACACGGGATCCCTGTCACGGAGGCAATCCTGTCCAGTTCATACTTTCATTTATGCCGAGGGCACGTGTCTACGGAAAATTCCCATTTCTCACTCTCAGGGGTATCCAGCGACAGAGGAAGCGGCCGCCACCCTCCGTCTTTCCCCAGGCGGGCGCGGTGGCCTTGGTTTTGGCGGGCCGAGCCGGTTGGGTCTCCCTGCCTCGGTGTGATTGTCTGCCTGCAGCGGGGCTCAGGAACAGTGTGGGCACCACACCGCCTCCCAGGACCGGCTTCCTTGTTCTCCCAGGGTTCATGGTCATCTTCATCGTTCAATGATTCTTCTCCACTCACTTATCACCGCGCACGTTACTAATATTGGCACGGCCAGGCCGGCTCATTATATTTTGAGAGCCACCACCCTTTCTTACAGCCTCTCCTGTGCAGGTGGCGCCCCCACATAACATTATTTCTGTTGCTGCTTCATCACTGTAATGTTGCTACTGTTATGAATTGGGAAGCCCCGGTGAAAGGGCCGTTCGACCCCCCAAAGGGGTCGTGACCTGCAGGTTGAGAACCGCTGTTCCAGCAAGAGGTGTTGCCTCTGCAGCAGGTGCCCAGCACAGCAAAGGGCTGGCTGTGAGGCAGGGGCCACTGTGGGTCAGCGAGAGGAACAGACATTAGCTGGACGCCCCTGTGCACCTTGGTATCTGTCTGTCCACCTCCCTTTGTTTTTGTTTTTTTGGGGTTTTTTTGTGGGCATCACTGCCCCCTGGTGGAAGTAGGAGGCTTTGCTCCTGGAGAGCTGCTGCTGCTGGATATGAACCACCAACCCTATGGACCGCAGTCCCACACACAACCATTATGCCACCAGGGCTCAGCCCCCACCTCCCTTTGTAACCTCAAAAGACCCTCCAGAAAACACAGCTACTGTCTGCCTCTGCCTCCAGCATCTCAGCCAAGTTCTTTTTGGACAATCAGAGCCATATCTATAAGCGAGGGGCATTCTGGGAGATGTAGTTCTCGGCCCCGTAGCCCCCACTCAGAGTCTCCCCTGCCTGGATTCACTGTCTCCGCCCATCCTACAGCAACTTTCAAAGGAAGATGCCCTTTAGAGATTTCCTTGCCTATTCTTATATCTGATCATTTTGTCAATGTATAGAATTCCAGATTGGAAAAAAAAAATCCACCCCACTCCCACCCCTTCCTGACCCTTACAAATTCTACCTTACAAATCCGGCTGGACCAGAGCATGTGCACTGGTACAGACCAGAGCTCACCACGCAAGGAATCCTGGACAGATGAGCCCCTCGGGACCAATGATGAGAGTAGCGAGACCAGGAAGGGAAGGGAAGGGGGGGAGGGAGGAGAAGGGGGAGCCAATCACAATGATCTACATATAACCCCCTCACAGGGGGAGTACAACAGAAAAGTAGGTGAAGGGAGACGGTGGTGGGTGGGTGGCATGCTGCTTCTGTTCTCACATGTTTCAGGAAGTGTCCCGTCTCCTTACGCCATTGATGCCCCTGCTCGAGGTCCCACCAGCAGGGGACGAGGGATTCCGGTCTCTCCTCCCCTCACCAGCGTCTGCTGCCCGGTGGGTGTGGGGGTCGGTGGGCTAGCATTGGTCTGGATGTGCGTCTCCCCCTGGCTGGTGATCTGAGCATCCCTTGGTGCTCATTAGCCACCCCAGCGTCTTCTCTGCCCCTGGCCTTGACCTACCTCTCCCTGGGGTCGTTCGTGTTTTTCTTACACAGGTGCTGCAAGATTGTATAAGACTCTAACGATTCGCCCCTTTGTCAGTTGTGTTGCTAAGAATTTTCCCCCTTGCGGGATGAAGTCTTTCGATGTGCACCAGTGCCTTATTCTTTTTGTCTCCCACTGATTGTGTCTCCTTTGTGGTATTTGGTTGTGTGTGTGTGTATACCCTGCAGTAGGACCCTCAAGTTTGTCGCAATGTTCTCATTGATGATCCTTCTAGGTCTGGAATTTGCATGGAGGTCTCTAATCCACTTTGAGTTCATTTGGAGGCAGGAATCCCGTTTCAGTCTTCTGCAGATGTAGATCCCATTTTTCCAGCGCCATTGATTGAAGAGGGTGTCTCTTTCCCATCTGATGATTTCTGGCCCTTCGTTGAAAATCTGTTGTCTATAGGGGGAAGCTTTATTTCTGGATTTCCTTCTCTGTCCCATCGGTCTATTGTTCTGAAACTGACCTGTTCCAGCTTTGATGGGAGGCAGGGAGTCTGGGTCAGGGTGGGATAAATGCCAACACTCCACAGAAGATAGAATCGTCGTCACTGAACTGTGTACCTATAAACAGCTGAGCCGGCACGTTCTGTGGATGTTCACAGCAACAACAAAAGTAAAATCCACTTTGTGCAGAGGATACTCAGTTCTGATATCTGCTGCAACGGAGGTTGACTCTTGAAAACATTCTGCTCAAATCAGACAAGTGTCATGGGGTTCCACTCAAATGAAATATCCAGAACAGCGGTTCTCAACCGGTAGGTCTTGACCCCTTTGGGAGTTGAACGACCCCTTCACAGGGGTTGCCTAAGACCATTGGAAAACACATATTTCACAATATATAATTACCTATTTTGTGACTAATCACTATGCTTTAATAATGTTTGATCATACAGGACAATTCATAACAGTAACAAAATGACAGTGATGAAGTAATGAAAACAATCCTATGGTGGGGGGGCACACCCCAACATGAGGAACTGTCTGAAAAGTCGAGAACCACTGCTCTAGAAGAAGGAAAAGCAGAGAGACAAACGTCGGCCAGGGACTTAGGCCTGAGGGGTCGAGAGAAGGGGCAGTGTTTTGCTCCGTGTCTCTGGGGGGAAATGAGAAACCGAGGGTGGTGATGGTTTGCAACCCCGTGCATCTCATTAATGTCCCTAAATTGTGCAATGAAAAATAACAGAAATGGCAAACTTGATACTGTACACTTTATCACAATAAAAACCAAATTAAGGCAGAAATGGCCTCCATTCGTCTTGGTCATGACACAGAGTGCTGTCTCTGCGCTGCGGGAGGGATGAGAGCCCAGTGTTTCCAAGTGCAGGGAGAAGCCCGCGTGTGGGCCCGGGAAGGAGGGGAGAAGCCCAGGGCTGGGCTGTGGGCGGGCATGGGAGCGCCAGGTGAGTTGGCCTGGGGGTGAGCCTCCTGGAGCTTGGGTGAGGGACCCAGCACAGAGAAGGACAGATGTTCAAGGGCCCCAGGGACAGAGCTGACAGCACTCTGGGCTCTCTTACCCTCTCCCCCGGCCTCATCCTCCACTGCCTCTTCTGGAACCCCCCAGAGGTGTTCAGCACACACTCCTCCTCCTCAAGCGGGAGTGGAAGGGGAGCGTGAAGGGAGGGCTGCTGTGTATCTGGTGAAGTCAGCTCCCTGCAGACCCCACCAGCCCCCTCTGCCAGCCCACAGAGAAAGCCAGGGTAGAACCTCCCTCCTCTGTGCTCTCTGCCTTTGCGCACCCCTCCCCACCAACATCCCAGCTAGGTGGCCTTCAAATGCTGACCTGGACACAGCTGCAGCCCCAGGGGCTGCCCTAGAGCCTGATGCTGATCCGCACCCCGGGACTCTCTAGCCCCTTCTTCTAAGATCTCCTCTCTGGGACCGACCGTTCTCGCAGTTGCTGAGACCTGGGGACCCAGGGGGCTGCGCTCCAGGCTGCAGGTGATAAGGTCAACAGGTGGAACCCGCCAGCAGCTCTGTGCCAAGACGACCAGGCTCTCCACTTTCGAAAAGAAGCCACAGTCTCGGAAACCCACAGCGGCAGCCCCACCCTGCCCTGCGGGGTCTTCGTGAGTGGGACTCACTGAGCTTGTGCGTGATTCGCTGACTCTCCCCGCCGTGGTCCTGAGGGCGGGCAGGCGGGAGCATGCTTCCTGGCTGCAACCCCGGAGGTGAGCCCTGTGAGTGTCCAACCCCTGCGGGCTGAACGGGTGGATGCTATCTCCACCGGGGCCTACTTCTCCGAGGAGACCCGACGTCTTCAGGGCCTTCTCTTCACTCCCAGGAATAACACCCGCCCCATAGGGGGCACGGAGGTGGTCAGAGGCTGGACTGAAAGGCCCCGGGTCGGAGGCTGGAGGCTGGTGGGCAGTGGAACAGGGTTGGCCCCGAGAGAGCAGAGGAAGAAATAAGAGAAAGGGGGGAGGCAAGAACTGGGGTGTCTAAGAGAGAAGCCAGGCAGCATGTGGAAGAGGGATGGAATGTGGTTTTCCCACATGTCGGGCGGTAGACCCCGAACTCTCAGGGTCCCCCATCTGAAGAATCGTGTTGCCTCTCTCTTCTGCCTCTGCATGTCCAACATGCCATCCAGGGGGTGCAAGCACGTGGATTCTGAGGACGGACCCAAGACACCTGCGTGGTCCCTCTGAGAGCCACTGCTCCAGGGATGCCCTCAGAGACTCTCCTCTCTCCCCAACTTTCTTGGTCTCTCCCCACTCCACCCCCACTATGGGTCACCAAGGGGGGGTAGTGACAGCGCTACCCCTGAGTTTGCATCACCTGGAAAGAGACCCCATGTGAGGGACACTCTTGTTTTAGCCCGGGGTCTCCTGTCTGGGAGTCTGTAGAGAACTACTGTGTGTCTGCAGTGTCAGAAGGTCAGGCAAGTCCAGGCCCTTGGTGGTCCTGGGGTGGGGGGTGGGGGTGGTGACTACCATCACAAGATGGGGACATGGGCAATCTGTGGTCCTGGATCTGTGGACCGCTGGCCTCCAATTCTTTGGATTTGAGCCAGAGGCCTGCCATACTGCCTGCCCGTCCTGGGAGTCATTGGCCGCTCAGCTTCTGACTGACCTACTGACCTTGGACGCATTCACCGCTGCCGCAGCCTCACCTGCTCACCTTGGAGCCACCTGACCCAGCAGCCACCAGTCCTGTGGACTTACTGGAGAAACCGCGAGCTTGGTATCTCACCCACAACCTGGAACCTGTCTAGATTCGGACGTTCCCACTGCTACAACTATGTGAGCTATTTTCTCTGTATAGATGTGGCTGGTTTCCCTTCTTCAGGGAAACACCCACTCTCCCCACTGCCTTCACTCGTCCTGGGAGTCTACCCCGAGTGTCTACCGGCAATAGTGCGGGCTATGTGCATGCATCCACCTCTAGATGACCACTGCCACGCAACTGGACATACAGACCTATTTCCCTCTGCTGCCTTTAACTCTCGTGCCCCTCCCTGTGTCTTTGCCAGCCTCCATCATTAATTTCTGGCCTTCTCTACGAGGGTTGGGTGTGCATAGGGAACTGTATTGAGAGTCCCCTGGGAAACAGAGAAGCCTCCCAACCAGTCCCCACGACTGGGCCTCTCTGGTGCTCGCGGACGATTGCTGACTTGCTCCTTCGCCCAGGTTCGGATTCGTTACCCAGGGAGTGTGGTTGTGGTCACCCGTCGGGCACCAGCGTTCCCCGGGGAGAAAGAGCAGGCTCGAGACCCCGGCGATGAGTTCAGTCTCAGAAACCCACAGGGATCCCGGTCCTCGAGTCGGAATCAAGTTGGTGGCACTGAGGGCTAGTCACCGGCCGGCCAGCTGGTACCCGGCAGCCTCCTCGAGTCCCTATTTCACCTCTTCTTCCCCTGGCAAACACCCACGACTTCCTGTTGACGTGGGAATCGTGTCTCGGTTTAGAGGACACACAATGCTAGTCGTTTGCGATTGGCACGCTTTGCTCAACCTGGTGCCCTCCAGGGTGGGCCGTGCCTTGCCGGGCTGCATTTCTCTGACACGTCCAGACTCTCTAACACGGGGCAGCAGCCCATTTACAGGAGATTGTTGGTCTGTTCCCCACTGATGGGCCCTTGTTCACAGCTTTCCACTGTCGTGAATGGCGCCACGATGAACATGGGGATGCCTCATCCACCTGGGGTGCACCATCTACTTGGGGTGCATCCTCTACTTGGGGTGCATCCTCTACTTGGGGTGCATCATCTACTTGCTCTTTGGTTCTTCTTCCTCTAGAAGAGCGGTTTTCAACCTGTGGGTCACGACCCCTTTGGGGGTCGAACGACCCTTTCACAGGGGTTGCCCGGTTCATAGCAGTAGCAAAATGACAGCTGTGAAATAGCAATGAAAACAATGCTGTGGTGGGGAGGGAGGGTCACTGCCCCACGAGGGACTGTACAAGAGGGTCATGGCATGAGGACGGTCGAGAACCGCTGCTCTAGAATACACGCCGTGCCTTCAAAACTTCTATGAGCTTTCCTTCCATTTTCCAAGTACTTTTCAAAGCCCCTCACCCACTCACCAGGGTGACAGCCCCTCACCCACTCACCAGGGTGACAGCCCCTCACCCACTCACCAGGGTGACAGCCGGACCATCTGCAATGTTTACTTCAGCTGCCATGTGACTTCCCCTGCGGTCTGCGTCTTCCTTTTCCCGTCACCTTCAGTGAGTGTGGGGAGAGGTGCTGGGGCTGTATGGACTCAGAGGAATCTGGGAATTCAAGATCTTGGGGAGAGGGGGGTGGCCTCCACTCAGGCGGCCCCATCCCATGGGTCTGGGTTCCATTCCACCTGCCCGGTGACCTGGCCTCGGGATCTCGGACCTATGCTGGCTGAGGGGCATACCTTCTCAGAAGGCCTGGTGCTCAAATGCTCAAGGGCTGACCTGACCCTCAGGGGGTCTCTGCTCATGCATTTGTAAGAGGGAGCTTCTAAGCTGAGCTGGGGTGGCGCAGTGGTCATGTGCAGGACTGCGGCCCACAGGGTTGGCAGTTCAAATCCAGCAGCAGCTCTCCAAGAGCAAGGCTGGGCCTCCTACTCCCACCAGGGCAGTGATGGGGGGGGGGGGGAGAGGGAGCTTCCGGCCATGCTGCCACGAAGGTCTCCGGTATCTGCGTTTCCGTGGCCACTTTCAGGCACCAGCACGTGGGCCCTGACTCGGGGAGAGCGGTCCTGCCCGGCACCCTCCCGCAACCCGGGCGTGTCTGAGCTTCCGACGCGCCCAGTGTCTTCCAGAGCCCGGCTCCCTGACCGCAGGTCCGCAGCGGGGGAGACCACGCCTCGCCACGCTCACGTGCTGGCAGCATGCTGGCCGCGTGTCGGTCAAGACGCCTGCGCGAGACGCCTCCTTCATCCTTCCTAGGGCTTCGATAAGAACACGCGCGAAAAGCCCTTGGGCTGGTGCCGACCCATCGCGACCGCCTGTGTGTTGGGGCGACTCCGTGGTCGCGGGGTTAGGGGGTCAGACGCGCTCGTTGACCAAGAGGGCCAGGCCGTGACCGCCCAGCTCTGGGGCCCTTCCAGCGATGACCCATTGTGCGCCCGGGTTCTACCTCCTCCTTGCCGAAATGCAGCTATTTTACGAGTCCAGGAAGGGGCGGGGCGAGTGTGGCGAGTGAGGGGTGAGGGGGTGGGCAGACAGGCGCTTGGCTCCCCAGCCCAGTGGCCGGGGCTCCCCAATCTCTGCTCTGCCACCCTGCAGGCTGGTTGCACAGAGAGGTGACCCTCGCCCTGTGATGGAGTGGAGCAACTCCGACCCCACCCTGTGCCGTGGCAGCCGTGCACCCCGCTAGAGGGGTCCAGATGGGAGGCCACCACCGTGTCTGCTGCTTCTGTTTTAGAGGCTGCTGTTAGCCTCCGAGCAAATGTCTGCTATCCCGTCCCTTTACATCGGGCAGGAAATTTAGCCCACTTTCCATTCTGCCTCTCCCTGGCTTCGATGACCTGCAAGGTTCCGATCACCTGGGGCATTCCCTCTAAGTGGGCATCAGGAAACAGGACACAGCACTGGCATGCATACTGGAGTCTGGGAGCCGGGACCTGCCAGGCCCAGAACATTGACTCTGCCGGACCCCAGGTTCACAAGATTGTACCCAGGAGGGGGTGACGGGGGTCCCAAGTTACAGATCCCATCATTTCCGCCTAGCTGGCAGAGGAGGGAGGGGCTTGGGGAGAGGAGAGGGGAGACCAGGCTATGTCAGCTCAGGTCTCTGATGCCCAAGGTCCTAACACCTACCAGTGCTGGAGCCCTGCATGGGGCGTGCTTCCCCCACCCCCACCCCCCACGCCCTAAGTCCTGAACCAGCAAGGACTCAGGAAGATGAGTCCCTCTCTTGGCTGTGAATTAAAGAGAAAGGACACAGGGTGGCGCTCTGACCAGTGAGGATGTACCTGGGAGAGTCACCCCCCCAGATGGACAGAAGTGTACATGGTGGGATTTGAAGGGGGAATCCCCTGAGGCCAGTGACTGAGAAGACAACGCCCACATGGACAGTTGGCAGGGAGGTCACCACACCCACCCAGCACCCCATGCTGCTGCACAAGTCCACAGGGACCCTGGGGCAGGGGGCCGTGGCTGCCCCCGGACCCCAATACTCTTGCTGACGGTAGACATCCCTGATCAATCACAGCTCCCCTTCACCCTGCACAGGCCGAGTCCTTCTCCACCAGGGGCTTCTGCCGAGCCCCGTCAACGTCCTTGTGAGAAGCCAGGCACTGTCTGCCATCGTCTCCCCTGACCCCCACGAAGACAGGGTCCTCCAGAGAAATGAAACCAGGACACGTATGGTTTTACACATATTCAGCGAGAAGACACCCAGCAGCTAAGTAGTTCACACAGCAGAACAGCGGGTTCAGTTCAACTCACTGCTGTGGAAGTCCTTCAGATCCCGCGGGCTGCCAGTCCAGGGCCAAGGAAGCAGACTGCAGAGTCCTCCCTGGAGCAAGGCAAGCGGAGTCTGCCCGTCAGTGAGGTCGGTGAGGTCAGCAGCTCGGGCACATAGCAAAGCAGGCCCGGGTGGGATATGCACACAAGCAGTGCAAGACGATGGAATCCGGCAGCCTGCAGCTCAAGCGTGTGCATTGTGCGCCCCCGCAGGTCTCAAAGGAGCCTCAAAGGAGCTCTAGGGAGGATCCCCGGGTTGGCCTGACCCACAGGTAGTGCAGCTTCCAGGGGGAGGCAGAGAACTAGTTACAGAAGCAGCCGTGCGTGCCCCCGCCCGCTCTGATGACCAGAAAGCAAAGGGGGGCTGGGGATGGAGGGGGGCGGGTCTTGCAGAGCCATGTATCTCTTTGCCTTCCAATCAGACTGCGACCTGGTTAACCCCCCCACGTTCCTATCACACGAGACTGGCCCAGAAAAAGATCTGATGACACAGAATTGGAGCAGACCCGTTCAGTTCTTTATTGGGAAGGGAATGCAGTCTCTCATTCTACAGATGAGAGAGCCGAAAAGGACTTCAACTTCGAGCTGCAGCTGGGTGGCCGTGAGTTCGTAGCGACCCTGGACAGCGCCGCGGGCGTGACAATGGCGCAACCGCCAGTAGGCCTGGATGACGCAAACGGAGTTGAGCAGCCGGCAGTAACGCCTGCGCAGGGACCACATGCGGAACCAGGACTGCACGCGCACCGCCGCCCACTCCTGCCGGGCGTAGTTGTCCAGAGCTGCCAGCCGCCTCTTGGCCAGCAGCCCCGCCTGATGCCGCCGCCACCAGCACTGGATGGTCCAGGCCTGGAGAGCCGCGTGCAGGAGCGTCCTGCGGACCAGGGTGCCGCGCCACCAGGCCTGGACCTTTATGATGCTCTCCACATAGCCCGGGGGGTACTACAAGGAGCAGGAGGGGCAGCACGCTCAGGAAGTGCTCCCCACGGCCCACCTCAGCCCCACGGGCTCCACAACCTGCCCTCCTCTTCCATCCGCCACAGTAGTAAAATGTTCCCCGATCCACACAGTTTGGGATCTCCCTACCCTTCTATTTCCAACTCTCACTTTTAAAAACATCCACACCTTAAACTCAGCTGAGCGCGCGCGCACACACACACACACACACCATAAATGCACACATTTCTAGACTCAGGTCTCCCGTTCCTACCCTTCACAACCCCACTCCCTGACGTCAGGATCTAGGGCTTCTCCCTCCTCCCAGCTCTCTCTCTCTCTCTCTCTCTCTCTCTCTCTCTCTCTCGCGCGCGCGCGCGCGCGCTTGCTCTCTGTCTCTCTCTCTCTCTTTGGAACAGAGGCCAAGGACCTATCTGTCGGGGTTTCCTGGTGTCCTCGGAGTGTACCTGCCCTTCTGCTCACTCACAGAACCCTGGTTCCCTCGGCAACATGTCCTGGTTCAGATGGAGAACTCCACGGCCTCGCACAGGCGACGGGCACCAGAGGAAAGGGCCAGGCACTGAGGACGCCGTGGGTGGGAGCGGTGGGCCGGGCAGGGTGTGGAGGGGCCTGCTGACCTACCTTCGGGGGCGGCTCTTTCTCTTCCACGATGTAGTGGATCTCTTCCTCGTCTTCGATAACGATTTGAATGAGCCGACCTTCCTTCTGCAGTCAGTTCAGGAGGGAAAGGTGTGAGTGAGGTTGATCACTGTACAGCCCCGCCCTCCCCCCCTGCTTCTGTGCTGCTGGGAGACGCTAGATGGAGCCCCCCAGCCTGAGTGAGCGTGGCATTCTGCCCTCAGCTTTCTGCAGCTCTGAGTGTTTTGGGCGACTCTTACACAAAACTGAATGCCCATAACTTGGGGGTTGGTGGTTCAAAGCCCCTTAGGTGGGTAATTCCCTAATGTGTCCATTGTTCCCAGGTCTGCTCCCTTTCTGCGGTGGCTGCGGCAAACAGAAGGGACGAGAGAAGATAGCTGTGATGTCACAAGGGCAGCTATGACTGAGCTCCAAGATGGCGTCCCAGCGTTGACATCTTGAAGACCACAGACGGAGGAAGGTCTTTCCGTCCTTTCCCACCAAAACGTCCAGCATCTGACCACAGAGGCTCCAGGAACTCTGGCTGTTGGGCACAGGCGTACCAAGTCAGTCATTTCCATCTGTGTGACAAGAACACAGAGTGGAGACGGCGCAGACATCCTTCAACATGGGACGCCACGCCCTGGGCTTCAGTTCCATTAGAAGAAGGAAAGAAGGAAGGGTGAAATAATTATCAGAAAGAATAAGTTTGGCTGAGCCCCAGTGGCATAGCAGTTGAGTGCAGGACTGAGGCCCATGGGCTTGGCGGTTCAAATCCTGCAGCAGCAATCCAGGAGCAAGGCTGGGCTTTCCACTCCCACCAGAGGGCAGTGATGCCACAAAAAAAAAGTGTCCAAGAATGAGTTTGGAGCAGAGTTCTCAAACGGGTGCTTCACAAAGGAGACTTAGAACTCGCTCATGAGCCCCACGTGAAGAGACGCCCATGTCACTTATTATGCAGGGAAAGAAAGAACCAGAGAGAGAGGTGCTCACAGAGCCGAGAGAGTGACCAGAACCGCTGTGGCGGTGACATCATCTCCTGTCAACTTGCGAAGGGGTGGAGTCTAACCTGTCAATCAGGTCGCCGCAGTTTGATGACCTCATTCAGAGGGGCAAATTTGATTGACTACTCATTGGAGGTGGGACACACACGTTGTGTGTGTGAGACATTCCTGCTGACCAGCCACGTGGAGCCACGCTGATACAGCCGGAGCCCTGGGGCTGGAGGAGCCAGTGGAGACCCACGCCAGCACCGAGATGCTTCCATGGCCACTGGACCCACAAGGCTGCCCAACCACTGGCCTGTGATCTTCCTGCATTCGGCGTTATCGCATATGCTGCGTGAGTTTGAAGAGGAATCTACAGACTGGTATTGGACTTATGGGTCAATATCGGACGTATGGACTTGATCTGGGCTGGGATGTTTTCTTAATATACAATTCCTCTTTAAATAAAGTGCTTCTGTTTTGTTCTGTTTTGGGGGGGCATCACTGCCCCCTGGTGGTGGGAGTAGGCGGCCCAGCCTTGCTGCTGGATTTGAACCTCCAACCCAGTGGGCCGCAGTCCCGCGCACAACTACTACGCTACCGGAGCTCAGCCCCAAGTAAAGTGTTTTTTTATACACATATGAGTGTCTACGTCCCTGCCTTTCCCTTCCCCTCCCGCTGGACCGTATACCTGAGGGCTGACACCCTGGAGGCACGTGAGGAGGACAAGGACCGCCTGATTGGTGCTGTCATCCCAGGGCTGCTGAAACAAAAGTGCCACCAGGTCGGGGCTCAAGGACAGAGCATCTTGACAAGATCAGCAACGGGGGTCCTGTCCCGCAGGGGTGCGGATGACCGTTCAAACCAGGACATCCGATCCAGATCACGGCGTGAGCTGACGGACCACATGGCTGGGGAGCACGGGAAGGGGTGAGGGGCCGTTGCCCTCAGAGGTGGCCCAGGCCAGGCTGGGCAGGGCCATTCACACCGGCAAAGGGGCTTGTGAGAGACGGGGCTCGTATGTGACGGGCAGACGCTGGGGGGCGAAGAGCCAGAGACAGATGCTCACTGAGTGGAGGTGGACGGCGTAGCAGCCTCCCCCTGACGGGCCTGTCACGGCCCCCACCACCTGTCCACCTCAGCAGGGCATCAGGGTGGGATGGGGCCCTCAGGAGCGCCCCCAGCCTTCCATCTGGGCGCCTCTGGACGGCCTGTGTCTGTGGGCTAGAAGTCTGGGCACTGGCTCCCTGCCCCCTCAGGGGCTCCAGGTAAAGCCTGTCAATCACAGTCCTGCTCCTCCAGTCCCAGAGCTCCAAGCCGACTGTGAGACTCCAACTCTCCTTCCTCCTCCATTCCGACAACTTCCTGTGTCTGTGCGTGTCTGTGTGTATCTGTGCTTGTGTGTGTCTGTGTCTGTGCGTGCGTCTGTCTGGGTGTGTGTGTGTTTGTGTCTGTGTGTGCGTGTCTATCTCTGTGTGTCTGTGTCCGTGTGTGTCTCTGTGTCTGTCTGCCTCTGTGTCTGTGCGCGTGTGTCTGTGTCTGTGTGTGTGCCTCTCTGTGTCTCTCTTGTGTGTTTGTGTGTGTCTGTCTCTGTGCCTGTGTGTGTGTCTGTGTGTGCCTGTGCATGTGTGTGTCCGTGCATGTGTGTCTCTGCATGTGTGTCTGTGTGTGTGTGTTGGGGCGGAAGCGGGGGCAGTCTGACAGAGAGACCCGGAGACACACAGCGGTAACAGCAGACCTGGTCATTCCTTTATTGGAAGAGGTATGCGTTGTGTCACTCTGTACGCCTGCGACCCCAACGAGATCTCCAGCTGAAGGTTCAGCAGGTTGGCCTTGAGCTCATAGTGGCCCTGGATGAAGCCGCGGGTGTGGCAGCTGCGCCAGCGCCAGTAGGCCTGGATGACGCGCACGGCATTCTGCAGGCGGCAGTAGCGGCTGCGGACGCGCCACATGCGGAAGCAGGCCTGCACGCGGACGGCCGCCCACTCCTGCCGGGCATAGTGCTCCAGCACCATCTGCCGCCTCTTGGCCAACAGCTTCAGCTGCACCTGTCGCCACCAGCACTGGATGGTCCAGACCCGGAGGGCCGCGTGCAGCAGGGTCCTACGCACCAGGGTGCCGCGCCACCAGGCCTGGATGCGCACGGCTGCGTCGTCTTTGGTCATGGTGTTCTTTTGGGGGCCTTGCAAGGGAAAGCGGGACACTCAGGACACACGGACAGACAGGTGAGTGAGTTCGAAGGGCCCCTGACCTGCGGTCAACAATCATGCCTTTCCCAAACGTCAGGGGCCCCACGTGGGCATGGCCATGAAGGTAGGAAGCCCCAAGTCTGAGCCCGTCTTCCCCCCCTTCCCTCTCTACCGCCCCCCCCCACCTCAGCGGAACAGGAAAGTGTCTGGCCTAGCGGCCTATCCATGCTCTGTCCGGGGCAAGAGCACCCCGGTCTGTGGCTCAGAGTGCCCCTGTCCACTCAGATGATCCACCTCCCTGGGACCCACATCTGTCTCCGTCACAGCCGCCCTCCCTCCTGCCGTGGGGAAACAACAACCCTTGTCCTCCCTGTCCTCCTCCCTCCGACCCTAGCCTGCTTCCCCCAGCCCTCAAAGAGGTATCAGTCCCCGCTTACACTTCCACCAGCGCACACCCGGTACAGACGCAGAGACAGACTCACTCTGGGCCTCTGTGGCATTCTCCAAACATGGCCTCCCACCTGACACCCCTGCGCCCAGTGGGCCTGGGGTCACACTGCCTGCCTCGCTCCTTCCACAGATGCTCCCAGCCCGGGGGGCTCTCTAAGACGGGGGAGGGGGGAGGCCAGCCACGGAGGGCCCGTTTCTGTGCCCAGCTCTGTGTGCAGGGACGCTTCACCTCATTGCCAGGAACGGCCTCCACTGACACCTGCTGTCCTCAGGCATCGTGACCAGTGACCGACCCACACAATGATGTGTCTCCCGGACAAAAAACCACATGGTCACCAGCCTCTGGGCCCCGAGACCTGGCAGGGCAAGGCTCTCCCGAGCACCGTACAGCCGGACCCAGCTCCCTGGGGAGGGCCAAGGGGACAGCGGTGGTGCTGGATGGAGGTATGAAGAATGGAACCCCACCCCACCCCCACCCCCCAGCCATGACTCCTGCAGGCTCTTCTCCACCCATGTGAGTCTGTGTGCTTTCAAGGGGGCCTTGTCCTCTGTAATCAGGGTTGGGGTGGGGGCTGCGTGGGGAAAAGCAGTATGG
>PVJH01034820.1:0-20274 GCA_004026705.1 Nesogale talazaci
GTCTATTCAAGCACTCTTCTTTCTCTCTCTATCTCCTCATCTTTACATTCCATTGCTCTCCCTTTTATCTCTCGTTTGCCTTTCTTTCTGCCCTTCCATTGACTTGCTCACCCATCCTTCCTTTCCCGTATCCATCTTCTCGAGACCCATCCATCCACTGCCATCTAGCATCCTGTACAGTTGACATAAGCTGAAATCACCTGCAGCCTCAGTTTCTATGTGCGAAGTCCTAAAATGTCCCTTTGAAATAAAAGAGGCCTAAAATCCCAAAGAAGACAAAGGGGTGCTTTGATTCAGAACCACTGGACAGCCCCTCACAACAGCGGATCGCCCGACTCTGGTTTTCAGCCTGACTCCTCATTGCCCTGCTGCTTCTGGCTCATGGCAACACAATGTGGCAGCAGGGGCCTGAGCTCCTAGGGGCTTTCTTGGCCATCTTCTTAGGGCAGCAGGTGGCCAGGCCTTGCTTTGGTGGTGTCTCTGGGCCAAGTGACACCTCCACCCTTCTCGGTTATCAGAGCAAACCGTTGGCTCCAGCAGGAGCCTTTCCCATCGCTTTCAGAACCAGAGAGGACCTCTCATGTTCATCCCGCCAGATCGGCAGTCATGCTGGTGGGGACCTGGTGGACTTCTCACACCCACAGCCCCAGGAGGTGTGATTCTCCTTCCACGGACTCTCACAACCCAGTCCCACATGACTTTCTGAGGCAGGCAGGGGAACTCGTTGCCCCGTTCATACAGCACAAGCCGCACTAGCAGGAGGCAGGAACTGCTAATACAGAGTGAAGGGTCCCTCTTGTTGACTCAGGGCAGATGGGGAGGAAGGACGGCAGTCACAACAAGTAGAGCAGAAGTAAGCCCTGCCCACCACGCCCCAAGATCAAGTCCCAATAACAACCAGAGCACCTGCTGCTTGTAGGGAACCCCACTTCTGGGCCCTGTTCCTAAGCTCCAGGGGCACAGAGCGTATGATTCTGCTCACGGTCTCGCTAGGCACACGGGTGCCCATCTTTCTTTCTTCCTTACCTTCTTCCTTCCTTCCCAGGCATGCAACCTACTTACCTGGCATATTAGATCCTCCTCGGATGACAGCCAAGCTTTAGAGATTTACATGAGAATCAACAAAGCTGATTTTAGCCCCATGTAGAGGATGTGTGGTGCAGGGAGGGAAGGCGGGCTTATTCCCTAGACAAGTCATTTATTTCTTTCCTCAAAGAAAAATCCAATATCCTGAGATCAGATGCATATTGGAGCCTTGGTGGTAAAGAAGCAGACCCGGCTGGATTAGCACGTTCGAGGCGGCCTCTGCCCTGCAAGGGCATGAGGGAGGCAGGGCGAGCCTCCCCGGAGCTGGGAAGACACATGCATGGGCAGGGGCGTGAGCACTTCCCACACTCGCCTGGTCCTCTGAGCTGTGTGTGGAGGGGGGAGGGGGGCGGCGCACTTCTGAACTTTGTGGGATGGTCACCCCAGAATTAAAATCTCATTGTGCTTGGGTTGATTCTGACTTACAGCTATCCTCTGGGATAGAGTGAAGCTGCTCTGCAAAGTCAAAAAAATGAGGCTTTTCACGCAACAAAGTGACCGTCTTGGAAACCCACAGGAGACAGGTCACTCTGTCCTAGAGAGGCACTATGAGTCTGCCTCCTCGTGACGGCAGTGAGTTTGCCTTTGAGACATTGACGGGAGCAGGCTGCCTCATCTTTCTGGTAGATTTGAAGCCCGGATCATCTCCTTAGTTAGCAGTGGAGCACTCAAACACTGCACCAGCGGAGCCTGGGGCCCGGTTTCCTTGGGTGAGCATGGGGTCTCCTGCCTCGACCAGCGAGTGTGGTCTGCCCGTCACCCCTCATGTTGTTCCATGCACATTCACTCCTCCCAACTGACCCGAGAACCCCCAATGGGTCTCCACCTCCTGCCCCTCACCCACTGCTTTCCTTGCTCATCTGCGCCCCACCCCCCAGGTTCTGCAAACCCTACAGCCCATGCCACTCCTTCAGTGTCAGAATGGCCCCTTGCCCCAGGAAGCTCACCATCCCTCTGCATGTCCAGGACATTGGGCTTGGCCTTGAGCTTCAGCCGTCCATTCAAAGGTTGCCCCTTGGAGTCCTCCCTTGCTCTGCTGATAATCAAATGGCCCCTTCCCACCTCTCTCAGTCCTCACAGACAGAGTTGTTCCCCGCCCTTGATGGGAGGTAGAATTGTTCCTGGAAGCGGCAGTCAAGAGTTCAAAGGATGCAGGGCATCGGATCAATCTGCTGCACCAGACCTCTTTAACGTGTTGGAGAGCAAGGTCAGAAGGCCCCTTTGAGGACTAAGGCGCACCTGACCCAAGCCATGCTAGCTCCAGTGCCCTCGTAGGCATGTGACCGTTGGACAGTGACTACGGGAAGACTGGAGGAGAATCCGTGTGTTTGCATGACGCTGCTGGTGAGGAACACTGAGAGTACCATGGATGGCCCAGCGAACGAACAAATTTGTCTTGGAAGAAGGTCAGCCAGAGTGGTCCTTCGAGGCGAGGATGGAGAGACTTCCTTCCAAGTACTTTCAACGTGCTATCAGTCCCTGGGAAACGACATCATGATTAGTAGGGTACAGGGGGCCCTTGACAAGTGGACAGACACCATGGTTACCACCATGGGTTCAAACATAAGAGCATTGTGGAGATGGCTCAGGGCCGGGCCCTGTTTCATCTTGTTGCACAACAACCCTTTGCTGTCCAGGGGGTTGCTATGGATGGAGTCAGAACTGACTTGATGGCAGGTAACAACACCCACGATGACAAACTCGTGTCCGTCTTGGCTTTGTAGCTTGTCGAAGACCTCTCTTTCTTAGAAGAATGATTCTCAGGGGAAAGAAGGACGAGCCTTCGTCTCATGTCCTTTGGACATGTTGTCAGGAAAGACCAGTTCTGGAGAAGGACCTCATGCTTGGTAATGTAAAGGGTCAGGAGGTAAAAAGAGGAAGGGTCCGAAGAAGATGGATTGACACAGCAGTGGCAAGAAGGGGTGCAGACATAAGAAGCATTGTGAGGATGGCGGCGCTGGCCTGGGCAGTGTTTTGTTCAGCTGTGCATAGGGTCGCCCTGGGCCAGAATCAACCCAGGGGCACCTAACAGCCATATCTAGGACCACCATGTCTATTCACTTCATTCATCTTTGATGACTTCTGGGTTTCACATATTCACCCTTTGTACATTCTAACTTACCATGATTGAGAGACCCTTGAGCTGTTCCTGATCAGCAAACGAAAGTCTGGAAAGCTTTCCTCCCTCTATATCATTATGGCTGACTCTGCTTTGAGGAGGCAGCTCTTCCTCCGTCATATTTTGAGTGCCTTCTGACCTGAGGGGATCCTCTCCCGCTACTCTACCTGACCATGTTTTCACTATTTATGAGATGGCTCAGTCTCTAACAATGTTCAACTGCAATGCATAGGGTTTCTGGTGCCTACTCCCTAAGACGTGTGCTCCTTCTTGGAAGTTTGTTCTTCTAGAAGCTCCAGTGAAACCTGTTCATTTGGGGGCCTGCTCACATTTGAAATAGCAGTGGCATCCCTTCCATTGTCACAGCAACACACAAGCTCCCACAGTATGAGAAACTGACAGCCTGTCGACAACGCAGTCATCAACCACCTCCAAGAACCTCAAGGTAGCTAGAAGGTTATTGTGTTCAGATTTTTCTAGGTGATAGGTTGGGATGTCAAGAGACCAAAAGGAACATTCTGGCTGCACGTCTTCCAAAAGAGATTTATTCCTTCTTTGGGTGATTCATGGTTTATCCACTGTTCTTGCCAATCCCATAAGTCAAAGATTCCACATCTCCTTTAATCTTCCTGATATGTTTTCTTGATTTCACATATGTAACATATAAGGCAATTGAAAATTCCCTGACTTGGGTTAGGGACAGGCTAGGGACAGGCATGCCTTAGTCCTCAAATTGACATCTTTCCCTACAGTGGAACCCTGATGGCTTTGTTGGATAGATATACATCAGGCTGTTAACCACAAGGTCATTAGCTCAAACCTGCTCACCGGTTTGTGAGGTGAAGATAGGGCCATCTGTTTCCATGACAATTTAAAGCCTCAGAAGTCCTTCAGGAGCAGATCTGCTCTGTCTGGTGGAGTTGATATGAGTGGAATCGGCTCACCGGAGTGGGTTTGGGATTTGGGTGCTGCAGCAGAATGGCCCAAGATGACAGGGCATTTGATTTCTGGACTGTCACTGCCACGTGCAATGACTGTGGATCTAAGAGAAATGAAATACGTTTGGTGACATGTGGCGACATCAGTGCTTTCTCCATGTACTAGGATGTTGCCTATCAGTCCAGTTGTGGAGAGTTTTGTTTTCCTCCTGCTCAGGTGTCACCCATATGAAGTAGGCTGAATGGATTTGCAGATGGGTCCTGGGATCAACAGGCAATGCAATGGGAAATCCAGGGGCCGGCACAAGAACCAGCTCTGGCAGAGGGCAGAGGGCCAAAGCAAATTCTGCTCTGCTCAGTCTCTCCGCCTTCTACGAAAGGCCACACCCCCAGGAAGGTGTCATCAGACCTTGACTCTGCCTTTACCAGGAGTGTCTTGTTGACGTAACCCTGGGCCATCATTTCCATACAGCCTGACCTTGCTGGTTGTCTTCTCAGCACACAGGTGTGAGGATGCCAGCCTGGCCCACCTTCCCCGACTGTAAAGCGTGCAGGGCCTCCTTGTGCTGTTGGCACACCGCCTCTCGCTCTGTTCACAGGATTCCCATAAAAAGCACAGCGTTCCATTATTCACATCTTTCGGTCCAGGTTTATTTTGATTACTGTAGTTATCTAATATGCCTTGAAATCAAGTACAGTGACCACCTACCACATTACTCATATTTTTCAAAAGCATTCTTTTAAAAAATGCCAACCCACTGTCATCAAGTCAGTTCTGTTCGTAGTCACCCTACATCAGACAGGGTAAACAACCCTAGTGGGTTTCTAAGATGGTAACTCTTTTTTTTTTTTTAGATGATGGTTACTCTTTACAGGAGTAGGAAGCCTCACATTTCTCCTGCAGGACTCCTGGTGGTTTCAAACTGCTCACCTTGCAGTTAGCGGGCCAGCATGTAACCCACTCCACTACCAGGTCTCACTCAGAAGTATCCTAGAGAGTCTAATTCCTTCACTTGTCCATAATAATTTTAGGATAATCTTGTCTATAGCTGCATAACTTTGCTTTAAATTACAGAATTGTGTCGGGCTGTATATCAATCTGGGGAGAATTAAGACTATAGCCGCATTGAATTATTCAATCCATGAACATAGTATGCTGTTCCATGTGTGCACACGTTCTTTCATTGGGCTGCATATGGCAAGGTGGACAGTTCAGGCCCACCAGCCATCCCGCAGAAGTAAGTACATATTTATAGCTTCGAAACCCAAAGGGCCAATTCTATTCTATCTCAACGTTTTGCTATAAATCAAAATCAACTTGATACGAAAGGGTTTGTTTCGGCAGAGGGGGAGCCGTTCATTTATGGCACACAATACTAGTTTCCCAATTACAGTAGTCGTACATTGTGCCCTTTCTAACCAAATAGATATGGCAAATGCTGTGGTCCCTGACTGTTCACAGCTAGGAAAGCTACTTTGTATCTTTCAGTGCTTACCAGGTGCTTCTAGCCAGGTAGATATCCCCAATTTCATCATACTCCTGCAGAAATGGGGGCTCAGAGAGATCAAAAATTTGGAAAGGCTCATTAAGGTCTAACATCAAATGGGTCTCCAAGGATGGGACACAAACCGCGTCAGCCAGTCCCAGGGCTCCTGCAACTCCGCTTCCTCTCCCTGCCTGTGCAGAGTGGACCGGGGGTGCACCACGTAAGAGACGCCATCAGAGAGATGTGTGAGGAGTGCTAGGGGGACAGATGTGTGAAAGGGAGGTGCTGTCACACCTGCTCCTCACTTACCGACCATCTTGTTATCCATCTTGCTTCACATTCTTCATAGTCATAAAAAATAAAAATAAAAACCTCTCCCATACCCCAATCTTCCCCCTAACCTGGATGGGCTGCTCTGGCTCCATTCGTCCATCCCACAGAGTCACCAGGTCTGTCAGTCTGGCTGCAGAAAGAGCTCACTCTGCAGAAGGACTCTGGCCAGTCCTCTCCCCATGACCAGAGCCGCCAGTACAGTTCTTCATGTAAAGGTGGGAAGGGAGGCAGGATTTGAGGGAGGGCATCTTTCCAAGAAGAGTCTGTCATAGGCTGAAGAACTCCAGGAGAGCAGATGTTGCTGCTGTTGCTCCCTGCTACTGAAGGGTCCTAAAGGGACCAAGTCCTGCCGCAGGAAGGGTACTGAAGGCAATGGGAGGCCCAGAGGTTGCCGAAGCAACCAACCACCCCTTTTGCAGTCAGGGGTACTGATCTCCTCTTCCAAGCAACTCTTAGTCTCCATGCTCTCCACCTCAGAACTGAAGTCCTCTGAGAGCAGCTGGGCACCGTGCGTTTCCACGGGGACTTCTCCAGCATGTGGGGTGGTGGCAGGCAGCTAAGACTGTGGAAGGGGCAGCTTTAAGGAACATGAGCTCCCCTCCCTCCGACAATCCTGACCTCCAATCTGCCAATCGCCTGAGCTGAGAGTCATAACGAATACCTCTAGTCTAGTTACCAGGCCCTACATCCACTTAAACAGCATCATGATGTCAAGGCCTCAGCGTCCAGAGCACAGCCTGTCCAGGCGGGCACACAGGGCTCCCAGTGCCTACTCTCCCTCCACATCCTCCATATCCCTGTCTCCTAACACCAATGTTGCCCAGTGATCGGGTCTTCGCAACCTGGCCATATAGATGGGTGAGGGTGGGGTATATTGTTATGTGTGTTCCTGTTTTGATTTTGCCAGTACCTAGTGACTGATGGCATTAGGTCATTATGGTAGTTACGTAATCTGTCACCCACTTGAGATGATGCAGAGTGAAGGAATGGAGTTTAGCCTGCCAATTAGGTTGCAGCTCAATGACCTCATTTGAGGTGCCAAGGAGATAAATAGCTCACTGGAAGCAAGACACACATTCACTTTCTGCAAGGCATTCCTGTTGACAGTCTTATGGAGGCACACTGATGGAGCCAGGGCCCTGGAGTGGGAGGAGCTATATAGAGACCCCTGTCAGCACTGAGATGCTTCCACAGCCACTGGATCTACAAGACTCCCCGCCCACAACCCTGTGATCTTCCTAGTCTCGGCACTATTGCCTGGCTGCGTCAGTCTAAAGAGGAATGCATGGACTAGTAGTGGACGGAAGGGCTGACATTGGACTTAAGGACTTGATCTGGACGGAGCTGGGATGTTTTCTTAATGTACAATTAGTTTTCATATAAAACTCTTTCTTGTACAGATATGAACGCCTCTGGATTTGTTTCTCTGGTCTACCAGACTCCCACGGTCATTGCTCACCGTCGTTATTGTCAGTGACTGCGGAGGTACCTCCAACTCACAGTGACCAAATGTAGACCGGGAGCAGACCTCGCCTAGTATCCAACTAGATGACCAAAGACATAGTACATTTGAGTTATGGTGTTGGTCAGTTATTCTGCCTACACTATGCACTGCGAGAGAATAAACAAATTATGTTGGAAAAGGTGCAGCTAGACTGGAGGTAGGATAGTGAATGAAGCAGGGATGATGAAACTTTGTATCTGGGCTGGGATATTTTATTAATATACAATTTCTCTCTGATATAAAGCTCTGTTTTTATAGCAGCATCTTCATGGCCATCGGCACATCTATTGTCCATTTTGGGCACAGTGGTATCAATCCGTCTCTTCCAGTGTTCCTTCCATGTCCACTGACATGCTACCCAACACATGTTCTTTCCTAGGGCCTAGTCTTTCTTTCAAAATCCAGAAAGCAGCCAATTGGGTCAGCTACAGATCAAGACTCTGGATGAAGACTCCGCGGATCGTGCAGGCAACCCGGAGGGTCTGCCCTGATGTTTTGGGAACACCAGTGTCCTCTGAACGTCTCACCCCAGCTCCTCTCCCGACTCCAATTGGCTTTTATGCAAACAGCCTCATCCGCTTTAATAAACATCTCTCCCTCCGAACAAGAAGTTTCATGACATCACCTCCCTCAGGGGAAGCTGGAAAAATGACCTTCCATCTGATGAAAGAGAAGGATGAAGTTTTATGGTCTCCCCTAGCTAATGTGTGTTTAGACCAAGCGGAATGATCAATACTGAGGGGAGGATGCTGACTTGATGCACCGGAGTTGAGGAAGAGGATGCTGTTTCCCATCCATTTTTATAAATCACTTTAAAGGGTTATTGATCTCTCGCTGGGCACCAAGGGGCACTAGCCGCAGGGGCACAGCCTGCCAAGTCTCTTAACCCTTCCCTGTTCCTCGGCGGTCCACAGGCCACCAATTTGAGAGGTCCCATGAGACACCACTCACTGTGGCCAGGGTCAGTGCTGTGGGCTCTCTCCTAGAGGCCCAAAATCCGGTGCAGACAATGATTCCCTGTGAGTTTACGTCAGCATATTTGGGAGATAAGGGGGTGACCTTCACCTTGGAACTGGACATGTGGAGGCTGTTGAAATGGAGAATGTTCTGCTGTGTGCATGTTTGCCAAGGTTTTAAAAAAAATTACATGGGTAGCAGTGAGTATAAGGAAGAGGATCATGTTCTAAGATGAATTGCAGTCATGGTGGTACAACTCTTCTTGATGTGATGGAACTACTGGATTGTTTGATGTGTCAGTGATGTGCCAATAAAACTTTAAAAAGAAGACCTCACCCTTCACTGTTATGTACACACACACATGCACATACCGTCTCATTCACATATCTACAGACCCATGTGAATGTGAGATCAAATAAAGGCACAAAGCTCATACACAAGCCAGACTCCTTGACCCTACCATCTAGGGGCAAACCCCAACACACACCTGCCTGCGTCTTCCAACGCATGCTGCCTACAGTGTCTTGTCCCTTGGAAGGTCCCTGTGTGGGTTTCCATCAGATCGGCTGCTCGGGAAGTGGGGAGAGTCCTGGGCAGTGGGTTGGGATGTAGACCTCCCTCAATTCCACAGACAACTCTGGGTTTGAAATCCCTTCCACTTCCCTGTGAGGTCACGCACTTCTCTATCAAAGGGTTCCTGGCCATCAAGCCACCAAGGTCTGGTGCATGGGGGCAAGAGTCTTGAAGGTTGTCTGCTCAGAGCAGAGCGCATCCTGGGAGGGCAACACTTGCATGCCAACCTGATTTCTTGAATTGCGATACCAAGGGCTCAAAGGAAATGTCCAGAAAAGAACAAAGGGGACAGCTGTACGAACATGCCCGATTCAATTGATGTGTGGATTGTGATGAGTTGTACAAGAGGAGCCAAGACCCAGGGCTCAAGTAGAAAGACAATGTTTCAGAAATGTCGATGGCAACATATATACATGTGTGCTTAATACAATTGAATGTTGAATTGTCATAAGGCTTGTAAGAGCACCCCACACACACACACACGCACACCCTATAAAACGATTCATTAAAAGAGAAAAGTGACCAGAAACTTGGAAATGGATCACGGGGCTAGTTGTATGGCATGATAAGTACAATTCATGGCACAAAGAATTGCCCCTGTGAGGGATGTGGAAATGGGTCCGGTGTCTGGACCATCTAGAGAGTGAAGGGTGGGCAAGTGCCATTTTCGGAGCTCCCGCTCATGACTCCACCGGTTCCTTCCAACAGAAGCGTCTTTCTCCCGGGCTCGGTCCTCAGGGTGTCTGCCAGCCGGTCCTGACTCCCAGCAAGCCACACACTTGTCTGTCTGGGTCTCACGGGGAATGACCCATCCAAACGGGGGCTCTGCTGGGCCAGTAGACTCCTACACCACCAGGCTGGCAGAGAAGGTGATGGTGTCGCCAAAGAGACCCTCTGGTTCAAGTGGACTGAGGGGCACAGACCGGCCAATCACGAGGCCCGCTTGGTGGGGCCATGCCAGAAAAGGGAGGGCCGCCTTCCTGAGAAAGAGGCCAGGAAAGCCCTCGTGGGCGATGGTTGCTGTCCAACAGCACAGGGCACCTACTTGCCCCCCAGGGAGCAGGGGCTGATCTGTGGGACTCTCGCTGGGACGGTGACCACAGGCCTCGTCTGTCATGTATTCCCAACACACATGATGAGTCTGAAAGAACCCTGGGAGTCCCTGGGGGCGGCCCACTCTGACTTCCGTACGTCAAAGAGCGGGGGGTTCACCGGGGAAAGGGTTACAGAGGTAGAAAAGCGGCCATCGGCAGTGTGCAGACCGGGAGCAGGCTGGGGAATGTCCCACCCATACTGGTGTCATCAGTCAGCTCCAACCCACCGCGACCCTTCCCGCAACAGAACGGAGCATGCCTGGCCCTGCACCATCCTCACTCACCCGCAGGCCAGAACCCACTGTCTCCGCCATCATGTCCATCCCCATCGGAGGGCCCGCCCGTGTCTTCCTACCATCGTCAACGAGCTCCTCCAGCTTGGATCCATCAATGCTCATGGGAGCAGCAGTCCAGTGATCAAATGACACATGGCATTGGGTCCGCCTGACATGTGAGACCTCTTGGAGGGGCTGTGAAGTCGTCAATAACCAGCAGACATCGCATACCCCCACCAGGGGAGTCCCGCCAGCCATCATAGGAAGGGGCGAGCTCTTTCACTCTCTGACCACACACAGCAGGCTGATTTTAAGTCGATCATCTCCTACGGCCGGAGAAGGATGTCACAAATATCCAGATGACCCTTGTTCTCCCACCCCTGACCTCGATGACCTCGGCAGAGGAGTCCAGAAACAAGGGCTTCCTGTGCTGACATCTGTGTCCACTGAAGGAAGCAGGACTGCTGACTGAGCCTGGCATCTGTGGTCTTGTCACCCTCCCACCTTGGGAGGCCCCAGGCAAGCATGCAGCACGATGTCACCGCTGCAGGCCGCAGGTTTGCCACAGAAACTCACCAGGCCTTTCTTCCTAGTCTGCTTTAGTCTGGAATCTCCCATTGTATGCTGTTTAGCATCCCAGCCAGATGCCAGCCTCCCCTAAGAGAGGGGTGGTGGCTTTGAGGTGCACTGACAGGGAATGTAACCCAGAGGGGCGCCTGGAAAGTGAGGATTCTCCCGCTGGGCCACAGGGGCCCACTTCCACACATCACCACAAATAAACGTATGAATGAACAAAAGTAAGCAGTCACCACCATTGTCAATACTCCCAAGGCAGCACCACGGGGCACAGCCACACCCGGCCGGCCTGCTGTGCCCATGTTCAACCAGGCACAAGGTCCCTTCCTGGTCCTATCCCCAAGGTGACAGGGCGAGGAAGGGCTCTCCAGGTACAGAAGCAGCTCCATACCCCATGGGGGCGACATGGGACACTGCCCTGAGCTGCAGGCTCTGACCTAATCCCCCTGGCCGGCCCTCAGAGCCTCCCAGGCCGCCAATGAGTCCTCCCTGTGGCCAGTGCCAAGCGCCCAGCCCAGACCGCACGAGGAGCTGGCCACAGCTGCCAGCCTGGTTCTGATTTAGAGCAAGTCCCGGCCGCAGCCCAGACATTCCAGTGGGGGGGAGTGGGGGAGACGCCAAGCCCGCCCATTGCTTGGGAAACCGGGCTGCAGGCCACCCCGTGGTCAGGGAGACTCGCCATGTGTTCCAGTATTGCTTAACCCCGAGGGAGTCTGCACCACCAGCTCTGGGCCCTGCTGACTGCACAACCCCAGACCCTGGCCCTGAAGGCCCCCATGGCCAGCAGAGAAATGGCTGTGCCCACCAGTCAGGGCCACGCTCCTCCCCTGGGGTCCCCTGGAGAGACCTCCACCTCTGAGACAGTGTGGTGCCACAGTGTGGGTGCTGCAGACCTCCACAGGGGCCTGGCAAGGTACCCCTGGACTCTGGTTCCCAAAGGCCACAGCTGGAACCCCACGTAGCAGTTCTACTGCAGGCACATGGGACTGCAGGGGACAGGGTGGGCTCGGAACAACTGACTACCTGCCCGCCTCCATGCACACCCACTCACATCCCCAGACACGCACTCAAATACTCACACTCATTCACACACAGACACACGCACCCATACATTCACACCCACACATAGACACACACACTCATACACTCACACCCACTCACACATAGACACGTGCACCCAATACACTCACACAGACACACACACTCACACTCACTCACATAGACAAGCACACTCATACCCTCACACTCACTCACCAACACACTCATACACTCACACACAGACATGCACGCTCATACACTAACACCAACTCACACACAGACACACACCCATATGCTCACACTCACTCACACAGACACACTCATGCACTCACACTCATTCACATACAGACACACACAACCACACGCTCACATATTTTGTCACCCATGCTTACAGTCACACATGCCTTCAATCACACACACATCCCACCATACGCACATGCACACTCACACACTCATACCTGCACACCCATACATTCACGCATTCACACATACTCATACATACATACAAGCATACACAGGCACCTACATACTTATGTATGCGTGTAACTTCACATGCTCAGATGAACAACTATGCATTCACACACTTACACACAAACACATACCTTTGCACACATGCACACCGACACATTGCACACTTGGACACATGTATGCATGCATATGCACACAAACATACCCACACTTACACACATACACACCCTCACACACAAATGTACTCTCATACATTGCACACCCACACACATGCTCACACAGACACACAAAGAGACACACACTATACACTTGCACACCTGGACACACATACACTCGCATAAGTACGCACATGGTCAGGAAGGCAGGACCAGGGTTCACACCCCTCCTGACCAGGCCTCTTTTCCTCACCCGGACCCCCCATGTTGCCCCAGGAAGAGGTGACTCAGCGTCCGCAGTCCAGGCCCTGGACTGGAGACTGCAGATGTCATCACGCTCAGCAGGGTGGGCCCTCTGTCCAGTGACGAGTGGCCTCACAGGGAGTTTTGAGCTCAGAAACACACACACGCTGCAGGAAGATGGCCATGAGACCACAGAGGCTTTTGCCGCCATGAGCCAAGTGCATCAAGAAGATCCCTGGTGGCAGCTGGAAGAGAAGGAAGAAAAAGTGCCTCCCAAGAAACACCCAGAAGGACCCATCCTGTGACACCCAGGCCTGCGAGGGACAGAACTCACCTCCAGTGGGTGGTGCTCTAACCTGGAAGCCCCAGAAAGGGGCTCCCCAGCCCCCCAACACGTCAGGGCAGAGGACGCAGACCTCCGTTCTCTTACTGAGGAACAGCCAACTCCTCAGAATCTCTCCTTCGCTGCTCCTGGCCCCTAAGGGGTTGGCCCAAATCTGACACACCCACACTATCCTCAGCAACTAAGATGATGCGTGGCCCAGGCCTCTCCAAATAGAGTCTCACCCAGCTGCCGCCACCACGAGACAGGATGAGGATGGACACTGAGCCCTGGTAGGACCAAGTCAGCCTGAGCGGACGGAGCTCAGGCTCTTTGAGAGAATGACAGAAAGACCACGTGGAGAAGGAAGCCAGCTTGGAGGAAAGTCAAAGGAGGGGTGAGGAGAGAGGGCGAATGAGTAAACCTATGGTGCCCAGCACCCTGATCCAGCCCTACCTGAAGCCAGAATGCCCTCCTGGGCCTGCATAAGTTCCACCTGAGTCAGGTCTCATCCAAACAACAAGGTTCTCCTTGAAGCCCCCAGAGTCCTGTTTGATACACAAATGCACCTGCAGAATCAATCGTACTGCTTTTGTCTCATGGACTCAGGACACATGGTCAGGAGGGACTGGACCCCAAAGAAGGACGCCCCATTCTCAGGAAGGGGGAGGCCAGCATTGTAAGAGGAGGTGACTGGTGTGGGGGCTGCACCCTGGACTCAGAGGGACCAGTGAGGATGGCCCAGGGTGGGCAGTGCTCCCTTCTGGTGCATATAAACTCTCGAAGAGGAGCGAGGGCCAAGTGAGCGAGGGCACAGCCATTTGTGCCCACTGGTGCCCACTTCTGCTAAAGCACACTGACCCCTGCTAACTGCCCTCCTGAAACCATGGTGGCTTCACATGGCCTGGTGTTGCTGACACAGCTCACTGCACAGTGAGGAGGGTCCCAGCAGTTCTCAGGGGACCTTCCCTCAAGTGCCCCAGTCCCAGGCTCTCAGCGGTTCTACTGGGGGCTCTGACTGTCCTTGTCAGTAAAAGCCCAAAAGAAACACCTGCCCACAACCTCACCCCCGGGAGCTGCCCTCCGTGATGCCAACTCAGGATTCCCCGGGTGCCTGTGGGGAGGGGGATGCACAGCCCCATCCCCCCTACCGTGTCTCCTTGCACACACACACACACACACACACACACACACACATATCCCCCTCCAGTACCTCCCATGTCCAGTTGTCTCTGCAGCCGACTGCAGACTCTCTACTGGCTCCGCCCTCACCTCCCAGCCCCTCCCACTCACACTCAGTTCCCATTCCCTTTCCTAGAGGCTCTTTGCTGCCATTGGGGGGCCTCTAGCATCAGACCCACAGCCTTGCCCAGCTGCCTACCCTGGGAAGTCTGAAGGGTGAAGTAGGGAGAGGGAACCACAGCCTAGGTGGGAAGTCTCAAATTAACACCTGGAGCCCTCCTGCTGCTGCCCCTTGCTAGTGGTGAGCCTCACCTGGGACCATTTCACAGATGGGGCCGCCAAAGCCCTTCTCAGCCGTGCGTGGGGCCCTCTGCATCCCTTCTGCCTGCCGAGGGAACAGGGAGCAGAGGTGTAAACAGCACCTTCTCATATCACCTCCTGGCTCCCAAGGCCAGCGGCTCCCCCACGGGGTGCCAGTCGCATGAGCTCCGCCCGCCTTCTGGGAGCAGCTCTGTCCCCACCTCTGGGGCCCAGACAAGCATCCTTGGCTGCACTGCACAGACGGTGTCTGGGCATCCTCCTCTGGCTCGCTGACTCTGTGCCTCTCCTAGTTTATAACATCACCCCACCCCAGCCCACATGCCCCTGTGACCGAAGACCCACTCATCCATCCCCAGACTGAATTGCTGAAACAAAATGACGCAGGTGGAGCTCCTCTGTCCATTAAACCCTGCTGCACCTCAACCTGAAACCCAGGGGAAAGTATCACTGTCGTGGGGTGACTTTGAGGGGGTCTGGACTCACAGAGGCACCATAAACTACAGACCAAAACACGCCCAGTCCTGCATCTGCCTCACTATTGTTCCATGGCTGCAGCCCCTTTGTCAAACCCTCTCATCAAGGGTCTTCCTCTCTGTCGCTGTCCTTCTGCTTGACTCAACTGGTCCAGAGACCTGCCCCTGGCAAACGCCTGCCCCAACACACTTTAAATCTGCAGTTCTCAATCTACAGGTCACAGATCCCTGTGGGGGGTGGAACAACATTTTTCCAATGGTCTTAGGAACCAAGACACTGCTCCTCTATCCGTCTCCTGGCAGGTCTGCCCATATGCAGATATGCCCACCTATGAGTACGTCGTGTGATGAAATCACACGGGGTTGGTGCCATAATATACTTATGCGAACCAATCACCCATGTGTATGGAGCAGCTACTGTGTTGAAAGCAGCTACTGTGTTGAAAGCAGCAGTATTGGAGGTAATATGACACTTCATGAATTATAACTACATATCATTTTTGTGACCAATCACTATGCTTTCATCATGTTCAATTTGTAACAATGAGAGTACATCCTGCATATCAGATATTTGCATGATGATTCATAACAGTAGCAAAATGACAGTTATGAAGAAGCAACAAAAATAATGTTATGGTTGGGGGTCACCACCACATGAGGAGCTGTACTAAAGGGTTATGACATTAGGAAGGCTGAGAGCAGCTGCTGTAGATGAAAGTGTCTGGTGGAAACTGAGGAATGCTCCAGCATGGCTTCAGGACAATGAAGAAGAGGTCAATGTCAAGATAGAAGGCCTTCATCCTGCTCCCTGCTCCCTGTCCCCAACCCGCCCCTTAACTGGCTTTGTCCTTGTGTGAGGGCAGAGACTAGGATACATGGCCAATGGCTTCACCTGCTCCCAGCGCTTTAGATTTGATCCAGTGGCCTGCTGTGTTGTTACCTATTGGTCTTGAGGTCTTTAAGTCTCCGTGAGTTCCTGAGCCACCAGCCTGCTGTCTGACCTGTTGACCTTGGCTTTTCCTCAACCTTGTAGCCATGTGAATCAGGGGAAGCCTCCAGTGGGCTATCTGACCCATGAAGTTGGTTGCTGCCTGCCTTTATAATTGCCTGAGCCATTTCCTTGCATTGCATCTTCCTGTCTCTATAAGCTTCAGTGCCTTTGACAAAGCTAAAACCCACAGGCTCCCACACCAACCTTTCAGGCCTGGAACCTCATTCCCAAACCTGTCACCCTCTGTGATGTGGCCTGAACACGTGACAGGTGATTCTCAACACGCATGGGCTCCCCCACACACCCGGGTCCTTGCATGTGCGGCACCCTCCCTCGCCTCTGCCTTCCTCCATATCACTGAGTCTGGCGTCTTCCGGCATGCAGCACCTCCTCTTGCAAACCGGTGCTGGTTTCCCACCCCCCTCCCATCTGGGGGCCTGCAGCTCCACGCCGGCCCCAATGCCCCACACTATCTCTGTCTGGCTCCGAGCCCACCCCTCCTCCAACCCAGCAGGCCCTGAGGCAGGAGCTGGTCTGAGTCAGCTCCCGTCACCAGCACCTGTCATGCAGTCGATGTCCAATAAAAGTTTGATGAATGACTGCAGCGTGCTGAACCAGAACCCAACCCCTCCCTGGGTGCAGTCGGAGACTAACCGACTGTGGTGTCTTTGCAATCTGTCCACAGGCTCTTGGCTGAGTGACACGTCCCAGAATCCCACTCCCTGGCGGTCCCAGTTAGGATGGACAGGGAGAGTGACTTCATTCACACTTGGAGGGTGAAGGGAAGCAGCAGCTCCACTACAAGGTCTCCACTCCCAGAAGGTCAACAGGGACTCCTGAGACCCCACCTTCTCCTGATGCCCCAACAGCTTCAGACTCCTGAGCCAGGTGTGTGCTAAGCTTTCCACGCCTGACTGTCCCCATGGACTCCTATCCCAAGGGCCCAGGTAAGCCTGGATATGTCTAGTATGTGCTCACCTCGGTCCCAGTCTGCCATTGTGGGTCCGCCTCTGAATCCCTCCTGGTTCACTTGGCCTCCCTGCTCCGCAACCTCCAGTCTCAGCATCAGCGGTGAAGAGGGTGCACTCAGCGACTGCATCACCAAGCAAGAGACCGAGCCCTTCCAAGATGCATTGACAGACACCTTCAAGTGAGTTCTTCAGTGGGTATGGAGCAGTGGGTGACGAGTTGGACTGCTAACTACAAGGCCAGCAGTTCAAACCCATCATCTGCTCTACAGGAAAAAGATGAGGCTTTCTGCCCCCACAAAAGAGTGATCACCATGAAAACCCACAAGAGCAGAAGGGGCGGTTCTATTCTGTCCTAGAGGGTGGCTGCGGGTCAGATTGACTCCATGGCCATGAGTTGGTTTGCGTCTGGGAATGCGCAGAGCTGAAGTGGGAGCTGTCCTCAGGGACCCTTCTGCTCAGGTAGCTTTTACACACACACACACACACACACACACACACACGACAAGCCAATGCTGTTGTCTTCTTTGCTGCCAGTGTTTCCAAATCTCTGGATTTGTCACATTTTCTGGTGTTTCAACTGCAAGAGGCTATCGTTGACATTGGTGAGACTCTACCAACAATTTTCTTTGAAGCTATGATCATAATGAAAGGAAAAGAAGAATAAGTAAAATTTAAAAGGGTTCCTGCCCAGTTTGGAATAACGTAGCGACTAACCCTGTTGTGATTCAACACAGGAAGATTTTACAAGCAGAAGTTACTGTTCCTACCGTCTAAGGCATATCACATCTAAGCCGCTTACATCTGTCTTCACCACATATGATTCTGTGATCCAAACGGATAAGAATCATGACTGAGGAGCCTGTCTCCTGATTGGTGGAGAAAGCGTGGGGTGCTCCAGGATCCCCATCGTGCTCGGATCCACCGCCCATGCTCAGGGAAGCAGCTGCCAGAAGAGCAACAAGCCCTCCTCGAGATGTTGAAAATCGGGTGCTACCTTGAGGGTCAAGGGGCACTGACCCAAGACATGGTCCGGTCAATGGCCTCCTAGTGGGACGTTGCGTGAGGAAGACCAGAGAAGGATGGATGCACTTGAATTATGGTGCTGGCAAAGAACACGGAAAGGTCCATGGACGGCCCCAAGGACGGACAGATTGATCTTGCAAGAAGCACGAGGAGGGGGGACTTCATCGAGGGACTTGGC
The DNA here is from genome assembly GCA_004026705.1 of Nesogale talazaci. NCBI lineage: Eukaryota > Metazoa > Chordata > Mammalia > Afrosoricida > Tenrecidae > Nesogale > Nesogale talazaci. Next base: position 18,308 of record PVJH01034820.1, read on the forward strand.
GCCTGTCGTCAGGAGAGCTCGGTCCCGGAAGTGAAGCAGAGGGGCAGGGGAAGAGAGCCAGGCCCTCAACGAGATGGACTGACGTACACTGTGGCTACCACTGTGGACAAAGCATCACGACCAAAGCATGGGGAGCGGGCGATGGTTTGCGCCACTATACGGAGGGCCACTGGGCGTCAAGGTCACCTGGCGACACAAACCCTAAGGCATGGCTGTGGTCTGGTGAGAGAGGACGTCTGCGAGAGGGGAGCATGACCCTGCGGGTGAGACGGGAGTGACACCAAACCTCCTGACATCGCCACAATCACGTTCTGTCTCTGGGGGCCAGGCTCAGGCCTGAAGTGTGCAAGGAGGCCGAAGATGGCAGGCACGGAACCCCAAATGCTTATTGTCAAGAACCTCTCCCCACCCCACCCCCCATGTCCACTGGCATGAGAGATTAGGAGGGACCCAGGAAAGCCTTCCAGCAGCCACGGGGACAGCCAGCACCAGACAGTGAGCTAAGCAGCAAGACCGATGAGAAACAGCAGGGGAATCGGTGGCAGTGAAGCTGCCCCACCCCCACCCCACTCCACATGCACACACACACACAATCCCTCATTTGGAAAGTGTCTCCAGCCTCCTGCCAAAAGGACGACTTCCTGCACACGCGAAAGCCCCTTCGCACCACTCCTTCTCTGAACTGCGAAAGTGGATTTCACTCAAAAGAGAAATTAGAAAAATAATCAAAGTCCTAACCAGAACCTTGCCAGAACTTCTGAGCAGAAGGGGAAGGAGGCTCCGAAGAAAGGCGGTGTCTCTCTGGGAACCAGCACCCCAGGTCCAGTCTGAGCAGTGGCTGCACCCACGCCACCTGCCCGGCCGCCCACCCGCTCCCTGGAGACCAGCCGAGCCACTCTCGCCTGCACGGAGACCAGGCCAGGCAGGCTGCTGCCCAGGCCCCGTGCCCCTGCTGGAGAACAGGAGGGGGCGGGGACAGCCTGGTAGAGTTTCTAGCTCCTGCTCAGCCCGCGGATCCTTCATTTCACGCTGGGTGTGACTGGACCGCTCTGTGGCTGAGAAAGGTGAGTGGAGTCCGGGGGATACTTCCAGGTGGAAGCTGTGCCAGCAACAGCTCCCCGTGTTTGTCCGGGGCTGGCTGCTCTCCTCCAGGTCGGTTCTGATGTGCTAAAGCTCAAATGCATTGGAGGCACTTCTAACTCACGGCCTGCGTCTCGCCTGTGCTGCCACAGCACTGCGCTCCACTCGCTTGTCAGTGGCCGCTCTCTGGTAAAAGGATGGCCAGAGCCTCTGCGGGGACCCAAACCTCCCACCAAGCACACTGACCGTGAACAAGCCCGGGGTCTTTGTTAGAAATGGAGCTAGAGCCACAATGGTGGCTTCTGTGTTTGTATTTTTAATTGAAGTCGCACTGTGGGATTGTCACTGAAGCAGCACTTCTCCCTCCCATGAGATGAATGCACAGTGGGGGTGGGGATGGGGGGTTTGCAAGAGATGGTGGTCATGATGGGTGGGGTTGGGATGGTAGTTAGGTCAGTGGTTATGGTAGAGGGGGAATGGTGTGAAGATGGTGGTGGTAGAGATGATGGTGGTGATGGCATTTGTGGTAGAGATGATGGCAGTGGTAGTAAAGATGGTAATGGTAGTAGTGGTGGTTTGGGTAGTTGAAATAATGGTAGGGGTGGAGACAGTACTAGTGTGGTGGTGGTGGTAGATGATGGTGGTGGTTGTAGTGGTGTAATTATGGTGATGGTGTGGAGGTGGTGGTGGAGATGGTGGTGGTGATGGTGATAGTGGTGGTAGAGGTGATGGTGGTAGTTATAGTGATATAATCATGGTGATGGCAGTGATGGTGATGGTGGTGGTGGAGGAGGTGGAGGTGGAGGTGGAGGTGGAGGTGGAGGTGGAGGTGGAGGTGGAGGTGGAGGTGGAGGTGGTGGAGGTGGAGGTGGAGGTGGTGGAGGAGG
>PVJH01034821.1:0-20269 GCA_004026705.1 Nesogale talazaci
TCACTAGTCTTGATAGATCATCTATCCTAAGTTTCCTATGTTTCCACCTTTACTGTACATCTCCTGGTCTAGCTGGATTTATGTGGTAGAATTGGGGTCATGATAGTGAGTGGGAGGCAGCATGGGAACTAGAGGAAGGTTGCAAATTTCATAGCTCCTACCTTGTATCTTAACTGACTCATCTCCTCCTTGTAATCCCCTTCTGAGGCATTTCTGAGAGAACTTGCACCTCTAAACTTTCATTTACCAACAGAGCCCATTAACCATTTGCACCATCTAGAGATTCCACCTTTCAGCATACTCTTCCAGGGGCCTTAGACAGTCCTTCCTACCTATAGTCCAGTTTCCCTTATTTATATAATGGGAGTGGTGATAATACTTCACCATACTAGTGGAAGTATTGAACAAGAAAACTATGGGTGAAAATTCTGTGTAACTATCAAGAGTTTTACAGAATGTAATCGTATGCCTTGTGTAGTATGTTTGGGAACCAGTTCAACCCCTAGAGATGACAAAGTGGAGGATCTGGGGATTGACCTTGTCTGAGCCTACATGGCACTGGCAGAATCAGCTGTGACCACAGTTCACTTCCACAGAGCCCGGGGCCAACCAGGATGCCATGATAGAATGTGGGCAAGCCGAAAATGGAAGGATAGGCATTCCCTTCACATATAAAAGAGTCGTTTTCAAAATGGATGAGAAGAATCAACACAATAGAATGGATTGAACTTTCCCTTCCAGACCAATAATGAGAGTAGTGATACCAGGAGGGGAAGGGGAAGGTGGGGGAGCGAGAAAGGGGGAAGTGATCACAATGATCTATATATAACCCCTTCCCAGGAGGATGGGCAACAGGAAAGTGGGTGAAGGGAGCCAGTGGCAGGGGTAAGACAGGAAAATAAAAAGTATAAATGGTCAAGGGTTGATGAAGGAAGGAGGGTGGGGGAAGGGGAAAATGAGGAGCTGATACTAAGGATTCAAATAGAAAATGTTTTGAAAATGATGATGGCAGTATGTGCACACATGTGCTCGACACATGGATGGATGTGTGGGTTGTGATAAGAGCTTCATGAGTCCCCAATAAAATAATAAAATAAAGCGTAAGCTTTCATTTAAACCCCCCTCCCCCCCAAAAAAAAACCGGTCATCGAAGACCCTACTGAGCACCATTCCTCTCTGATGTACCTGAGAGCTCTCTCAGCTAGAGGTGACTCTTCAGCACCTGCTTACTGGACCCACCAAGGCCAAGTGTGATTGCTGAGTTATGAGGATGGTCTGGCAAGCACAGTTGTTTTCTTTACTGTGCACATCTTCCCTGGGAAAGTAAGTAAATCATGAATGGGGTGGTAATTTGGTGGTATGCAAATAACCTGTTCACCAAAACGAGCTTTTTTTTTTTAACATAAGGGATTTTGCTTTTAATAAATACAATCCAAACTCTAAAAACAAACAAATAAGGAGGTTGAACCTTGACCCCAGAAGCTGATTTCCACACAGGACACCTGCAATGTTTTCTAACAGAAGTGCATTAGGTGTTTTGGACAGTGCTGTCTTCATTGTGCAGGATTTCCAAGCTTAGTGGCTCTGGTCCCCGTCCATTCAATGTCAGAAGCAGTCCCTAGTTGAAGGAATATCAAAAGCGTCTTCACCCTTCTGCCCTTGTGTCCAGGGAGCTGTACGGCTTCACATTAGCTTCTGGAAACTTAAGTGATTGTTCCCAAAAGGATCAAGAGTCAAAAAAAATTAGACTTTTGTGCCAATTCTGCCTTCAACTAACTCTGTAATCTAAAGAAAATAATTTCATGTCTCTAAAACTTTGCTTTCCAACTAACAAAATGGGTGCACAAGTCTAGAGGTTCTTTGAAATCTCCTATCTACCTTTATTCACATACTTCTCTCTCTGTCTGCATCTGAAATGCTTCTATTAATGAGCCTTCACTTTAGTCTGGAACTGATAGGTGGCATTTATCTGTGCTATGTACTGACTTGTGTCACCTCAAAATATGTTGGATCCTAATCCTTATACCTGTGGATATAATCCCATTTGGGAGTAGGTTTTTCTTTTTGTTATGTTATGACATATGAGTGTAGGGTGGATCCTAGACCTAATAACTTTTGAGTGATAGAGAGCATAGACATAGACAAGTGAACACTAAAATGCAGGTGGGTGCAGGTGTAGATAGACGTCACCAGAAGATCACTAAGAAACCATGGAAAATAAGCTGAAAGAAACAAAGACCTTCAGAATTGACAGAGAGCCTTCTTCTCCAGCTAGTGTCCTGAATTTGAACTTCCAACCACCTAAACTCAATAAATTTATTGTCTACAAAACCTTGTGGTATTTCTGTTACAGTAACCCTAGTAACCCTAATTCATATACATTTATATGTCTATTATTTATATTTCCCCTATACTTTTGTACTTTGCACACATATCACTTTTTATAGCCATCAGCATTTCCCCATGCTTTATATTCCCTCTCACTCTTGCATTCTTTTCCGTTCTGGCACATGCTCTCTTTCACCTTCCATCCACCCTCTCCCTGTTAGTGGCATCGTTCTATCATATTTAAACATGCGCAAGTCTTTCCCAAGGTGCCTCTTTCTCCTCACAATCAGTGCTGTTTTCTAGAAGTATCTTCTCTTTTTCCTGCTTGCAAAAGTAATGCGTGCTAATTTTTAAAAGCTTTAAAATTTTCTCATTATTTTAGATTTGCACAAATTTGCCAGATGCCATAAATGGTTTTCCCATAGATTGATCTACATTCCTTAAATGTTAACATTTGACAGATTTGGCTTATCTATCATTGATCAACTTATCTATTGTTAAAAATAATCAAAACCCAAAGAAATTGGAACAAAACATAAGGTTTATGCTATATGCATATTGGGAAACTAATCCCAATTATAAAAAATTGTAAAAAAAAAATAAAAAACCCAATGACTTGAGAAGGCTAGTTACAATGAGATTTAAACAGAGAATGTGGGGCTGAGTGGTTGAGAGCGGGACTGCGGCCTGCAGCTTGGCGGTTCAAATCCAGCAGCGACTCTCAGGAGCAGCGCTGGGTAGCTCCCATGACCACCAGAGGGCAGTGATGCCCCCCAAAATAAAAAAGAATGCTTGCTTGTTTGTTTTTTCTCCCCCCCGCCCCCCATCATTGCCCTTCTGGGAGTAGGAAGCCCAGCCTTGCTCCTGGACAGCTCCTGCTGAATTTGAACCGCCAACCCTGTGGGCTGCAGTCCTGCACACAACCACTGCACCAACAGGACTCACTTTAAAAAGAGAATTAAAGGAGAAGAAGAGAAGATAGACATTGGCTAATGTTAACATGATTCATTGAACTCCATTGTGTTGTATAGGGCTCTCTAGAGAAGCAAAATCATATGTAAAACTAGATATATGATTATATATGGATATTTATTATTATATATAACATACTATATTGTATACTTCTATATGTATTGATTTTTAAAAATAATTTTATTGGGGGCTCTTAAAACATTCAGTACATCATTTATATTAAGTATATTTGTATGCATGTTGCCATATTCATTTCTAAATATTTTCTACTTGAGCCCTTGGTATAAGCTCCTCTTTCCCCTTCTTTTTTAAAAAAAATTTATAAATCATTTTATTGGGGTGATTTTTAATACATGCTCTTTCAATATTGTCAAATGTCTTTTCAGTGTCCATGGAAACTATATTATAATGTTTCCTCTTAGATTAATTGGTATGAATTACTCCAATAGACTTGTCAGTATCAAACCATTCATGAATTCTTTTTTTGAGGGGCATCACTGCCCTCTGGTGGTCGTGGGTGCTACCCAGTGCTGCTCCTGAGAGCCGCCGCCGGATTTGAACCACCAAGCCCGCGGGCCGCAGTCCCGCACTCAACCACTTACACCACCGGGGCTCAGCCCCCATTCATGAATTCTTAGGGTAAACCTGACGTTAGAGTATATCAAGAACCTAGTGCTGTCAAGTTGATTTTGACTCAGAGATACCTTTTAGGTCAAATGAGAACAAGGTTGTAAATCTTCATGAGAGCCAATACTGGTGGGTTCAAGATCCTTATACTTAACATAATCATAATTATTTATTTTAAGACTTTATTAATACTTTATTTAGAATTCTTGCCTCCACATTTTTAAATAAATAAATAAAATTGATTTCTAGTTGTATGTGAAAGTTTTGTTATTTATTAATATCATTGGTAGATTTAAAAAAAATTTTTTTTTTAGGCATCACTGCCCTGGTGGTGGGTAGGAGGCCCAGCCTTTGCTCCAGGGAGCCAGAATCGAACCTCCATCCCATTGGGCCGCAGTCCCGCGCACAACCACTACGCCACCGGGGCTCAGCCCCAGATTTTTTTTTTTCTTTTTGCATCACTCCCCTGGTGGGAGTAGGAAGCCCAGCCTTGTTCCTGGTATCATTGGTAGATTTTTACATAAAGAAAACGTCTAGACTTTTTCCTTTCTAAGCTGTGAATCAGGTTAAAGAACATTAGTATTACCAATTTGCTAAGGTTTCATAAAATTTCCTGTGAAATTCTGGGAGCCTGTTACCTTTTCAGGAGCCCTAGTGATGTAATGGCAATGAGTGAGGTTGCGATCTACAAGCTCAGCAGTTCGATACCATTGGCTACCCCCTGGGGGGAGGGGAAGGACTGTGAAGAGTTAGAGTCTCAGAAACTCACAGGGCAATTCTACCCTGTCCCATAGATTCACTATGCATCAACTCCATGACAGTGAGTTTGGTTTGTTTTTTGGGTACCTTGTCAGGGAGTAACTCCTTGTGTTAGTCTGGGTTGACTGAGAAATAAATCATACACACTCGGATGTATATAAGTAAGAGCTTTATATAAAAGAGCAATTGTCATGGAATGCCAGTTTAATAGAACAAAGTGCTATTGCATTGAGGGAGTATTTGAGTAGAGTCCCAATGTCCATTTGTTTCCTTAATATGAAACCTATAAAATATATGCACATACATCTATTTCCCCATTGTCATATATTAGTATATTTACAAATGTACATACATACCTGTATTTAAACCTCTATAAATGCCCTTGCCTCCTAGTTCTTTCCTCTATTTCCTTTTACTTTCCTCTTGTTCCACTATTATGTCTCGCCTTCATTTGGGTTTCAGTAATTCCTTTCAGTTACATTGCCCTTGATCAAGCCCTACCAGACCTCCTTGTCATCAATTTTGGATAATTTGTTGTTCCCTTGTCCCTGGATTTGTTAATACCCATTTCCTTTCCCCTGCTTCCCTCACTACCATGTCCCCATGGGACTGTTGTCCTGTTGTTTTCACCTTCAGGTTGTCTATCCAGCATATCTTATCTAGATAGACCTGCAGAAATAATAATAAGCACAAACACAAGACTGAGCAAAACAAAGCAACGAGAGAAAATCAGACAATAAATCTAACAACAATAACAACCGAAACAAACAAAAAAGCCAACGACACACACACAAAAGAAAAGCCTATAAATAGTTCAAGGTCTATTTGGTGACCTTTACAAGTGTTTTCTAGTTGCATCTGATGGGGCACCATGTCCTGGCCTCACAGTCTATTTTTGGTGTTCTCTGGGGACTTCATTGCTCCTACTCCCCTTGCTGCTCTGTTGAATACCTTTAGTGTTTTGCCTCTCTGTGAAGGGTTCAGATCGGGCACAGTTCCCTCAGTGTGTCTCCAGTGTTGTCCACCGTAGTGCTATGTGTCAGTGAGGGACATTGTGTCTCCCCGTAGGGCCGACGCTCTGGTCCTCTCTGCATTGACTGCTCTGAGCAGAAATATTGTCCTCAGGGCTTGGTGGGCCAGGATTTTTAAACCTCATTTCCACATAGTAGCAAATTAGTGTCATGGGATTTTTATCTCCTCTAATTTTAGTTTTATTTCTCTCTGGCTATTTCTTATTTTGTGAATTTGAATTTTCCTCTTATATTAGTTTTCTACTACTACTGTGACAAGTTACCTAGAGAGCGGTCTAAACGAAGGAGCTCTGGTGGCAATGGGGGTTCCTCGCTGGGTTGGTAACTGCAAGGCCAGCAGTTCTACTCCAGTTGCTCCCTAGAGAGTGAGGAGTTGCTTTGGGTGGCTTAAATACTGTTCAGTAGGCTGGAAGTATAATGTATGTCTCACCAGGTCAAAATCAAGGTATAGGTGGGTTACTATGTTCCTGTTGGGAACCTCTCAGAAGACTTCTCTCCTTGCCTTTTCCAGCTCCCAGAGGTCACCTGAATTCCTGGGTTCATAGTCCCGCCCTCCTCCACGTGCAAACCCTCAAAGATTGGTGAGTTCTCCACATGACATCTCTTAGAATCTGTTTCCATTGTCACTTCTTTCCTTTGGATCTCAGACTGGAAAGTACTACACATCTGAGGATTCTTTTTTTTTTAAATCATTTTTATTTTAATAGTTTTATTGGGGGCTCCACATCTGAGGATTCTTATGACTAGGCTCACTCAGCCCACCTGAATAATTCAGGAGGCTTTCTCATCTCCATGTCATCACCACATGGTAGAAGCACACTAGCCTCTGTGATCATGAAGTACTGATAGATCAGGTATCAGGCATCAAAGATCCAGAACAGAGCTGAGCCCCGGTGGCGTAGTCGTCGTGCGTGGGACTGCGGCCCACTGGGATGGAGGTTCAATTCCAGCAGTGGGGCTGAGTCTCCTACTCCCACCACTGGAGAGCAGTGATGCCCCCCAAAAAACCAAACCCCCTCCCAAAAAAAAGATCCAGAGCAAAAAAATCATATCATTGTGAATGAGGGAGTGTGTAGTGGAGACCCAAAACCCACTGTAGACAATTGGACAAACTCTTACAAAAGGGCTTGAGGAAGGAGGCAAGCCAATCAGGGGACTGTGTAGCACCGTTGAAACATATAGCTTTCCTCTAGTTCTTTAATGCTCCCCCCATCATTACCCCAAATCTACCTTACAAATCTAGCTAGACCAGAGCATGTACATGGGTTCCAATAAGAGCTGGAAACAGAGGGAATTCAGGACAGATAAACCCTGCAGGAGACCAATATTGAATGTAGTGATACCATGAGAAGAAGGAGAAGGTAGGGGGAGAAGAGGGGAACCGGTCACAATGCTCTACATAGCAAAGTCTACATCTAGCAATGCTCTACATCTGCAAAGTCCTTTTCATTACGTTCAATAACAGAGTCACAGGTTTTGGGGATAACAATGTGCTGTTTTGAAAAGATCATTATTCTAGTTATCAAGAATTTTTCTTGGTATATTTGGTTAAATATTTTATCTCTTTTATTACTTTTTTTCTCATTTACCATTATGTTTTTTAAATAGTTTTATTGGCATATACTTCACATACCATATCATTTAATTGCTCAGTCATTTTAAGGAGAGTTATGCAATCATCACTACAATCAATTTCAGGACATTTTCTTCTCACCCTCATTATTAGCTCCTCATTCCCCCATCCTCCCCATACCATGCCTCTAGGTATTATTATTATTTTAATAATTTTATTGGGGGCTCATACAACTCATCACAATCCATCCATCGATCCATGTGTCGAGCACATTTGTACATTTTTTACCATCATCATTTTCAAAACATTTTCTTTCTACTTGAGCCCTTGGTATCAGCTTCTTATTTACCCTCCCTAGCAAACCCTTGATAAATTATTAATTCCCACCCCTCATGTCTTATACTGACCAATGTTTCTCTTCACCCACTTTCTGTTGCCCATTCCCCTGGGATGGGAGCTATGTAGAGCATTGTGACCGGTTCCCCTTTTCTCCCCCTACCTTCCCCTTCCTCTCATGGTATCACTATGTTCAATATTGGTCCCACAGGGTTTATCTGTCCTGTATTCCCTCTGTTTCCAGCTCTTATTGGAACCCGTGTACATGCTCTGGTCTAGCTAGATTTGTAAGGTAGATTTGAGGTAACGATGGGGGAGCATTAAAGAACTAGAGGAAAGCTATATGTTTCAACGGTGCTACACAGTCCCCTGATTGGCTTGCCTCCTTCCTCAAGCCCTTTTGTAAGAGTTTGTCCAATTGTCTACAGTGGGTTTTGGGTCTCCACTATACACTCCCTCATTCACAGGGATATGATTTTTTGTTCTGGATCTTTGATGCCTGATACCTGATCCTATCAGTACTTCATGATCACAGAGAATAGTGTGCTTCTACCATGTGGACTTTGTTGATTCTCAGCTAGATGGCTGCTTGTTTACATTGAAGCCTTTAAGACTCCATATGCTATATCTTTTGATAGCTGGGCACCATCAGCTTTCTTCACATTTGCTTATGCATTCACTTTGCCTTCAGTTATCTTGTCAGGAAGGCATATATCAAAGAATGTCAGGTTATTAGAACAAAGTGTTCTTGCATTGAGGGAGTACTTGAGTAGAAGTCCAATGTCCACCTGCTACTTACAAATAAGTCTATAAATATATGTACATCAATCTGTTTCCCTATCATTATATATAAATATACATATGTACATGCCTGTATTTGGATCTCTATAAGTGCCCCTTGCCTCCTAGTTCTTGCCTCTTTTCCCTTTTACTTTCCTCTTGTTCTACTGCCATGTTCAGCCTTCATTTGGGCTTCAGTAATTCCTTTCTGTTACCCTTGATTAAGCCCTACTAGACCTCCTACACACTCTTGAAATCGATTTAAGATCACTTGTTGTTCCCTTGCTCCTGGGTTTGTTACCACCCACTTCCTTTCCCAGCCTCCCCCTTTCCTGTATACCCCTGGAACCATAGACATGCAGAGACAATAATAAGCACAAAAACAAGACAGAGCAAAATAAAGCAACAACAGAAAACAAATGACAAAAAGAAGAAAAGCCTGTATATAGTTCAAGGTCTGTTTGTTGGCCTGTAGGAGTGTTTTCTGGTTTATGATAGGATGACATGCCCTGGCCCCACAGTTTATTTTTGGTATTTCCTGGAACTTCATTGCTCTGCTTTCCTTGATAGTCTGTTGCATTCCCTTAGTGTTTTACCTCTCAGTGTGGGGTCAGGTTAGGCACAATTCCCACACTGTGTCCCTGGTGTTGTCCCCTGTAGCACTATGGGCCAGTGAGAGATGCCGTGCCTCCTGTTGGGGCTGGCCCTGGGGTTCTCTCTGTGCATTGGCTACTCTGAGCAGCAATATTGTGCCATAGGTAATTATTAACCTGGTGTGTGTCTATATAGATTTATCTATCCTGGATTTCTTAGAAAACACAAACAGGAATCAGGAAGGGGGGAAAAATAATGACTTGACAAAACAGTAAAAAAACTCTATCAAAAAGAAAATAGGATACAGTAAAAACTGAAAGTACTTTAAAATGAATCAAAAGGGGAGATCAGTGAGAGAACCCCCCATAAAAGTATTTTAAAAAGGGAGGTCAAATGGTAAGGCATTTCATTTTAACCTAATTACATCTGCCATAGTAGATTTTTTTTGGGGGGGAGGGCGGCACATCACTGCCTCTGGTGGCCGTGGGCGCTACCCAGTGCTGCTCCTGAAAGCCACCGCTGGATTTGAACCGCCAAGCCCGCAGGCCGCAGTCCTGAACTCAACCGCTTACGCCACCAAGACTCAGCCCTAACCATAGTAGATTTTTTTTTTTAGGTTTTTAGGCATCACTGCCCTCTGGTGGTGGGAGTAGGAGGCCCAGCCTCTGCTCCTGTGAGCTGGAATTAAACTTCCACCCCAGTGGGCCGCGGTTCCACGCACAACCACTACGCCACCAGGGCTCAGCCCCATAGTAGATTTATAATGCTCTCTGGTAGGCTGGTTATTCTTTTATAGCAAAGCAGTTCACATCCTTTTATTGTGGTTAGAAAGTATTCACTGGAGGCTTACTCCATACGAGGACCCTAAAGATGGATTCGGGGTTTCCACTGTTATCCAAAGCCTTCTACTCACCGAGTGTTCACATTTTTAAGCTCATTCCCTTCTTTGGATTTGAATTTTATTATTCACAATCCTTGGTTTGCAATCGCTGGTGAGCTTAAGGAAGATTCTTCTAAAGAAGACTTGTATAGCTGCACTTTTATCTGTATGTAAAAATATATCACTATAGCTAACTTATTTTAAAGCAACAAAAAATTTTTAAAAAGTGAAGTCCCAAATCATTGCCATCAGGTCAATTCTGACTCATAGAGACTTTATAGGAATCTAAGGTACTGGGGGTAGAACTGGCCATGTTACCATTATAACTTGATTTCTACCTATTTTTCCTGTTTGCTAATACAGTATGCATGCATATTTATTAATTTTGTTTTATTTACCTTCAGTTTGTTTTATTGTTCTTTTAAAAATTTTAGAGTCAGCTAATTCATTAATTACTTTTCTTCTTCAATCCTTGCTGCTGTTAAGTGCTGCTGCGTTGGTCCTGACGAACAGTGACTTTATGTACAGCAGAACAAAACATTTCCTGGTCCTTCACCGTCTTCACAATTCTTGTGCTCGAGCTCATTTCTGCAGACACTACGTCAGTCCATCCTGTCCAAAGTCTTTGAGGTGAATTCTTTCCATGCTTGCTTCTCAGAAGAATTATGGCTAAACTTTCTTCAAGACAGATTTGTAACCAAAACAACAAATGCTGGAGAGGGTGTGAAGAGATCGGAATTTTTATACAATCTTGGTGGCCTTGTAAACCTGTGTCACCATTGAGGAAAGGGATATGGCGCTACCTTAAACAACTGGGAATAGAAGACTCTTAAGACCCAGAAATACCCAAAGAAGTAAGACACAACACCAACAAACATATTCCCTCCCATGTCCACCACAGCCCAGTTCACCATAGCAAGAAGCTGGAAACAGCCCAAATGCCCAGCAGTAGAAGAATGGATAAAGAAACTCTGGTACACACAGAGAATGGTATATGATGCATTCTTAAAAAAAAAAGGGCTGAGACCCGGTGGCGTAGTGGTTGTGCACGGGACTGCGGCCCACTGGGATGGAGGTTCGATTCCAGCTCTACGGAGCAAAGGCTGGGCCTCCTACTCCCACCACCTGAGGGCAGTGATGCCCCCCCCCCAAAAAAAAACCAAAAAAAAATAAAAGATAAAAGATAAGATAAAGAAAAACCTCATGACATGGATGGATGTGGAAAACATTATTTTGAAGGACGTGAATTGATCACAAAAGTATACATATTACATAAGACCACTACTATAAGGATAAACACCAAGACAAAGGCAGGCATCTGTTCTGAGGTCATGTAATCTTCTAATCTCATCTTGCAAGCAATGCAGAGCTGTGCCTGTTCATTTCCATGTACAGTTCATTTCCAAGAACTCCACAGCATCGTCCTACTTATACATCTTCACCCTTGAACAGAGGAAGTTACAATTAGTTTCTTATATTGGTGGGGGAGGGAGAAGATGATTTAGTTCCTCCTGTATAGCATGGTTCCACGATCACTCTAAACCAATAGATACTCATACAAGGGTATTCAGTGAATCCTAAAGGAAATTTAACTTCAGAGGTGGGGGTAGGGAGTCGCAGACATGTCTGTCTTAGAGAAGGTGATTTCACTTCGTTGGTCAGTTGCTGGGTGTGGCAGTCACCTCATCTGGTGTCAATTTGAGGATAAAGAGGGTAGGGATGGAGTCTAGCCTGTCAATCTGGAGATAGCCAATCAGACCTCTGTGTGGGCATGACATTCTCCTCTGAGAATTCTGGGAAATCTGGCACTTCCTCCTTGGAAGTAGGAGATAGTCACTCACTTCCTTGGAGACACTCTCTGACAAAGCTGAATTCCTGAGAGACATCCTTGAGGAGAAGCCACATGGACCTACTCTGTTGCTACCAGACCTCTGAAACTGAATAAACCACAGAGAGACCTTTGCCAGCACTGAGATGCTTACAACACCACTGGATCCAAAGACTTTCTACCCACTAGCTTGTGATCGTCCTGCATTTGGCTTCATTGCATGTGTTTCATGAGTCTGAAGAGCACTTTATAGATTGGTGGAGGACATATGGGCTAATTTGGACTTGTGACCTTGAACTGGACTGGGTTGGGATATATTCTCAACGTTCAATTCCTCTTGTATATAAACCTCTTCCTTATACACATAGGTGTATTTATGAATTTGTTTCTCTAGTCTACCCGGACTAACACAGTGGGTAGAGCAAGAGGGGTAACCTGCTATTGTGAAAAACATTACTTATAAGAAGGTACCCCTCTCCCCACCGAAGACCGAAATTGCACTGGGCAGAGTGGAGCTTTATATTATGTATTTTTCCTACTAGGTGAGCATCAAGCAACTCGCTCTGAGTTAGTGCATCCAGTGGTGTTGCCTAAGATGCTTCTCTCTGGTCACAGTGATTTTTCCTGTAAAATCAGTTTCACTTGACTTTATTTTTTGTGATGGCCAATGTATGAGAACAACATAAGGCTGTGAAATTTTGTTTCCTGCTTGGGAAGATGCCACATTGTTGGGATGTTGAACACAGCTTACATGGACAGCATTATGGGGGGGGGAACCTCAAGATTAGGGGTGGTTTTCTCATTTCAAAAAAGATGAAATGCTAATTGATGACAAACCTCATTTTGGATATCCGTCAACTTCCTGAATGGATGAAAATCTGAAGTTCATTCCACCAGGTCAGACTATTAAGCAAGCTTTCTATTGAGAGGTTCTGAAACAATTGTGCAATAAAAAAGAGTGTGACAAAAAAAGGTCTGATTTGTGACACAGGGGGGACTGCCACCACAATGCATCTGCTCATGCAACTATCTCAGTGTGTTAGTTTCTGGCAAAACCCCACATACCTCTCTTGCCCCATGACCTAACTCACACTGGGCGATTTCTTTTTGTTTCTGTAAATGAAAAGTGAAATGAAAGGACAGCAATTTGATGGCACAGAAGAGCTGAAGTAAAAACAAGGGATGTGCTGTCAACCTTGCAACCAGATGAATTTGAAAATTGTTTCCAAGAATGGAATGACAGATTTGACAAATGGATTGAGTGTAATAGAGAGTACTTTGAAGGTTGACAAGGTTGTTTTGTAAAAACATTTAAATACATAGTTTTGAAAAAAAAATATTTTGAGGGGTACCCGGACTAACACAGCTGACTTAATGATACTCTCAATAGGATCTCTGGTGACAGTGGTTACATATAAGGCTGAAATCTGAAAGGTCGGCAGTTCGAAACCACTAGCTGCTCCTAAGAGAAAGATGGAGCTTTCTGCTCCCATAGACAACTGCAGTCTTGAACACTCACAGGGATAATTCTACCCTGTCCTACAGTTATGAGTCAGCACTCACTCAATGGCAATGAGCGGAGATCGATAGAATTACCGTACACTCCATAGGGATGATTTATAATGTTACCTCCTGAAAGGATGAGAATGTCTCTAAAGTGGGCCAGGATATATGTGGATAATAGATACCTGAATAGATTTTGAGCTTGCACATACTCATCGTCCTAATCTAGGAATAATTAGTTCTTATGCTATGACTTTCCTTGATACCTGTGCGCATGAAGAAATCATGGAAGATATAAGTGCTACCGCAAAGTGTAGTGAAGAAACTAGAGGGTGTCTAGCTATATATATAAAAAAAGATCATTTGGAGTTTTAAAGTCTTATCTTAAAACAAGCAGCCATTTGACTGAGTTGTCAGCTAAATTCATACAGAAGAATCACAAGAACTGGTGTAATCCAAGAATTGTAAATAATAAAATAGTCATTTTTAGGGTCCTCAAGTGAATTAAACTCAAGAAAATCCCCTGACCGTTGATATGAATATCTTTGCTGCCAGGCAGAATGCATTAGAAAGCCGATTGATGCAGATATAGGTAAGTTAAAATTCAACAACCTTTGTTTTCCATTTTGACCCAACTTAAAAAATGTTCTACTACTTATCAGCTTATCCTTTTTTCTGGTCATAGGCTTCCTTTTTGTTGTTGTTGTTGGCTTTGTTTTCCTTTGTTCTTTTGTTTGACTTTGCCTTGTTTTTATGCTTATTAATGTCTCTGCATGTCTACCTAGATAAGATAGGCGGATTAAACAACTTGGAGAAGAAAACAATGGGACCAACTGTTCCAGCAGGGTCATGGGAGAAGAGGAGGTTGGAGAAAGGAATGGAGGGGAGGGGCATCAATCAATCCAGGGGTAAGGGAATAACAAGTGAACTAAAATTGATGGAGAGAATGGTATGGTGGCTGAGTGGTGCATAATCAAGGGCAACGTAACAGTGAGCAATTACTGAAACCAAACATCATCGTGGGACAAGAGGAAAATAAAAGGAAACAGAGGAAAGAAGTAGGAGGCAAAGGACATGTATAGAGGTCTAAATATGGGTGTGTACATATGTGAATATAGTTATATATAATGATAGGGAAGTAGATGTATGTACTTTTATTTATATGTTAAGTATTAAGGTAACAGATGGACATTGGGCCTCGACTCAAGTACTCCCTCAATGCAAGAACACTTTGTTCTAATAGTCCAGCATTCTGTGATGCTCACCTTCCCACATGGATGCTGCAGACAAAGTGAGTGAACAAACAAATGTGGTGAAGAAAGTTGATAGTGCCAACTATCAAAAGATATAGCATCTGGGGTCTTCAAGGCTTAAAGGTAAACAAGTGGCCTCTATCTGAGAAGTAACAAAGCCACATGGAGGAAGCACACCAGCCCATGAGATCACGAGGTGTCAATGGGATCAGGTGTCAGGCATCGAAGATCATCCCAGAACGAAATTATATCAATGTGAATGGGGGGGTGGAGGGGAGTGGAGTGGAGACCTAAAGTTCATCTGTAGACAATTAAACATCCCCTTACAGAAAGGTCACAAGGAAGAGATGAATCAGTCAGGGTGTGGTATAGCACCAATGAAACACGACTTTCCTCTAATTCTTTAATGCCACCCTCCCACCACTAGCATGACTTCAATTCTACCTTACAAACATGTACATCACTAAAGATAAGTGCCCACATCTCAGGGAATCTAGGACAGATGAAGCCCTCAGGACCAATAATGAAAACAGCTACCAGGAGGGGAAAAGGGAGGTAGGGGGAGAAAGAGGGAATTGATCTCAGAGATCGACATGTCATACTCTTCTAGCAGGACGCACAACAACAAAGTGGGAGAAGGGAGACAGCAGATGATGTAATATATGAAAATAATAATTTACAGTTCATCAAGGGTTGATGAGGAAGGAAGAGGAAGAGAAGGAATGTGGGGGAGGGAAGAAAAGTGAGGAGCTGATATCAAGGGCTCAAGTAGAAAGAAAATGCTTTGAAAATAATGGCAAAATAGATACACACGTGTTTTGCATAATAGGTGTATAAGAACTGTAAAGGCCCCAATAAAAGGATTTATTAAAAAAGAAAGAAATGTTCTAGTCTTTATTATTTTCTTCTTTCTTCCTTTCTTTTTTAAGGGTTTTCTGAGGTTTGGTTGGTGATAGTAATTTTGGGGGGGTGGGGGAGGGTTCATCTTCTTTATATGAAATCCAGGATAGATAAACCTATAAAGACAGTAACTGGATTAATAGTTTCTTAGGTTTAACGAAAGGAGAGATTGGGGGGAAATGGGGAGCTAATAATAATGAGTACAAGAATGAAGAAAATGTAATAAAATTGATTATGATGATGATCGCACAACTCTTAAATATTTTGAACTCTGTCCCATGGGCTCTGCATGCTGTTTTATCATATTTTTCCAGATGCGGTAAATGGCTTTGGAGGTGGACATACCTGACCTATTCTGACACCCACCAGGCCTCCCACAGCACTCTTTCTACGCTAGGTTCCGGAATTCACCGCGTTGTCCCCACAGAACGTGCAGACAATTGTGATGTTTAAGAGGATAAATTGGGCTGAGCCCCGGTGGCGTAAGTGGTTGAGTGCGGAACTGCAGCCCGCGGGCTTGGCGGTTCAAATCCAGCGGCGGCTGGGTAGCACCCACAACCACCAGAGGCAGTGATGCCCACAAAAAAAAAAAAAAAAAAAAAAAAAGAGGATAAATTAATTAGGCAGGTTAGTAGGTTCCCACAGTTAGGATCCACTGTAAGTAAGAAGATAGTTAGTGGTCTCCTGAGCCAGTAGCCAAGACTTTCTCCTGTTCTCAGTCTCTCAGTCCTGAGGTCTCTAGTCCTTCATCTCCATGGACCAGTAAGCTAGCCTCCCTCTCCTCTGTCTCAAGTTTCGAAGCCTCAGGCCAAATGAAAAGACGGTAACTCATGGTGTTGGCACTGCTTCTCGAAGTCTTCACGTCACCATCTCGAATGTATCGCAGCAGACAGAGATCTTCCACGGTCGCTGGGGTTTCTCTCTCTCCGCTGCTTCGAAGATGGCTCATCCTTCTAGCTAAGAGGGTGGTAATGAAAGCTGGAAAAATCCCCTCAACAAGTGTTACACAGGCCCTGTTCACATAGTCCCATCAGATCACTTGGCCAGAATGAAAAAGAATTGGAAGAGTAGCCATATTAAGAAATTTCACCCCACCACACTAGATATTTATAAATTTAGTGGTTATTTTCTCTTAGCATCTCCAAGAGTTTTTCCAGTTGGATTTTAACATTTTCACATGGGATAGACTTTTTATGTTTTAATTTTCTTATTAATTCTTGTTTTCTTGCATACTTGTCTGAGAATGATCTCCTGAAACCTACTACCTTGTGAATTTTCATGAGTGTTTCATGCGCTTCTGTTGAGGAAATGTAAATTCCTTGTTTTTGGAGCACAAAGCTCAAATCTTACCTATTGGAAATGTCTACAGTAATAATTTTATTCACAAGGTCCTATATCAAGCATATCATTGTTTACCTACTTGGCCTGTACCAGATGGAGAGGTGAATTAAGCCTTCTTCTAATGTGTTTTTATTTCTTCTTATTCTTGTGTAATTTATGGTTTGTGAGACTTATTGTATTACTTGGTGAATGGATTTTTCATAGCTATTACATCTTTGTGGTGGATCGTCTTTATCTCATTTGTATGGTGTTAGACATGTACAAAACCTTTTAAGGTTTTATGTGGTCAAGTTTTATTGATATTATCCTTTATGGCTTCTGTGTTTTGTGTCTTGCTCAAAAAAGGATTTTTTTTTTTGGATGGGATTTTCTAGTTTGGCTTCATTTTGATTAGAAAAACGTACTCTGATTTGTTCTTTTAAATATGATGAGGTTTGTCTTATGACTCAGGACATTTGAAAAGAACATTTTTTGGGGGGGCTGCATCACTGCCTCTGGTGATCGTGGTCACTACCCAGTGCTGCCCCTGAGAGCCGCCACTGGATTTGAACCCCCAAGCCCGCAGGCCACAGTCCCGCATTTAACCACTTAAGCCACCAGGGCTCAGCCAAAAAAGGATTTTTATAGTCCAAGCTTTTAAAATTATTCAGTCAAGCTTTCGTCTACTACTTTTGTGTTCTTATTTTTTATGTACAAATTTGAATTCATCTGGAACTTACTTCAAGGGAAAGGGTGAATAGGTGCCTAGCCTCACCTGCTCCCCAACACATATAACATTTTTCTCTTCAAATGGCTTTTCAGATGGCTAAACTTCTTTATTGAAGAACCAGTTATCGCAGATTTGCCTGTGCCCAACATCCTTTGCCTCTTGTTTAAATAACAGTCCCTCTTTCTTCCTGTGGCACCATCTCTCAGTCTACATGGTCGGTTTGAAACAGCTCCCCTTCTAGTAGGGGATCCTGATCCAGGATTGGATAGGTACTAAAACCTGTCCACACCATCTTGATTACTGTGCTCGGTTCAGGATTGGGATATGACACATGGTAGGTCAATCAGAGTCAAGAAGATACAACGCTAAGACTTTTATTGTTATTATTGCAGAAGAGAGTCTTTTTCTTTTGAAGTTGAGGTTGTAAAAGTGTAATTCTGTAGTTTCCAGAGTCCCCAACCATATGTGGCCCAAGGATGAAACCAACACTGTGAGAGATTTGGTATTTGTGAAATAATTTCCACCTCTGGATTCAATTATGCTGGAAATTTTCACTTATGTGAGCCATTATCTTTAAGAAAGTCTTGAATGATTTTGAGTTGGGGCTTTCACTTTTAATCTAGAGAGATCTGACTAAAATATCTGCTGATTTGAAATAATACTTATATACCATATGTATTATTCTAATATGCACTTTCCTCTCTAATCTGTTCCATTGATCTACTTGTCTATTTCAAGGATCATGCACTAGAGGGATTTGGTTTTCAGATAGTTTTTGTTTGATTAGTCTAATATTTAAAAACTATTAAAATATCAGTGCAGCTGTGACTATTGCTGCTTCCTTCTTTAGAATATTCTTTTTAACCAAACTGGTGTTTTCTTTGCAAGAAGACTATGTCCCCTGGGCAGCCCCAGATTTTCCTAATGGCTAATCGGCATTGGATATAAAAAGACATCTATTCATCTAAAGATGAGACTAATTTCGTGTTCAGAATATTCTTGCTTAGTTTTTCCTCCTATAGTCTTTCCTTCCTGTTATCTAAGAGTCGAAACCCAACCAGACCAGTTGCTGTGCTCTGCATGGTTTTCAATGGCTGACTCTTTAGATGTAAATTGCCATGAATTTTCCTCAAAGAACTTCTGGGTACTTAAACCTCCAGCCTTTCTACTACCAACTGAACATATGAAGTGCTTGCGCTACTCAGGGGTTGGTCCCCTGCCAGAGAGCACTCCCCACTAAATCACTAGAGCAGGAATCCCCAGCTCAGGCTCTGCTCTAAGCCACCTGACCCAAGAAAGAAAGGAATTATTTCCCAGCTGTTCTCAATACCCATCCCTGGTTACACTCACCAATTGGAGGAGAAGATCTTCCAACAATTGAAGTGGTGCAGATTTAGTACGTTAATTATCTTAACCTGTCTGCAATGGTTTCTGGAGCTACTCATCTTTAAGGTACACTGGATGGGCAATCTCCAGTGTAATTTGATTTAGGCAAGATCAACAGAGAATGATGAAAACCATCAGGTGGGATTTAATTGGGGGCAGGTGACTTCTTAATTGCTTTGGGGAAAGGGTGTTTTTTATTGGAAAGAAGTGATTGAATTCAGCATCACTAATAGTGGCACAAGCTGTCATGATTGCCTTTTGAGGTGATGTGATAGGAATTTCACAGTGACACTTAAGTAGTCCTCCTACCTAGAATGTTTAACCTGATCCAAGCATGAGAAAACATCAGACAAGTTAAAAGACTTGGAAAAGGTCCTTTCACTAGGAGCTGAAGCTCATGAAAAAGTATATAGATAAATAGAAGGATAAATTACTTTAAGTGTTTAGATGAGTCCATTAAACTACTCTTTCAACTTTTTAAAGTTAAAAAAATAAAAACTAAATTTATTTTTAAAACTATTCTTTATACAAGTACACAAAAGATATGGTATGTAAAAATCTCATGTGACTTCAAATTTGGTGTTCCTCATTCAATTAAATCATTAAAACATCATTTTATCAAATCATATTGTGAAATATGTATTGTAATTATACTCAATAATCATCCTATTTCAGCTTATAATAAGATTTTCTATCTCCTATTAACAAAAATAAAATTATATGCTAGCTGCTGGACCATTTAGTTTTAACAGCATATACCTTCCTTTTTCATTAACTACATGGAGAATTTAATCATGTGTCTAATGAAATTATTGGAGCTATTTTAGACTTTTATGCATTATCTTATTACATTAGTCTCAAAAGTCGTACACAGGACACAATGCCCACATGGACAAACATTTACTGAAAGATCTGTTCTTCCATCATATTCATCACATTAATAATAACTGAAACCTTAGTCACCCATCACAATTATTTTGGTGACTTGAATGTTATTCATTACAATAAATGTACATATATTTCACTGTGACCTCATTGCTTTAAGCACTCCTTTTTATAATGTGTATTGTGTGTTAGTCCGGGTTGACTAGAGAAACAAATTCATAGAGAAAGAGTTTTATATAAAGGTATAAGATAAAGTGACCAGATTTTAAGCGGACACCATTGACCAGGGGTGGTCTTGATTAAAAATTTGGTCTATATGGGGTAACAAAAATTTTCATAGAGGGTTGAGCCCCAGTGGCCTAGTGGTTGTGTGCGGGACTGTAGACCACTGGGACGGAGGTTCAATTCCAGCAGTGGGGCTGGGCCTCCTACTCCCACCACCAGAGAGCAGTGATGCGCCCCCCTCCCAAAAAAAAAAGTTTTCATAGAATGCAAAAATAGTATTGTAATATATCTATTTTAATTTTAAAACACTGTGGGACGTTCTTAAATTGTTAAAAAGCAGGATGTTTAGTCACCTTAAT
>PVJH01034822.1:0-20295 GCA_004026705.1 Nesogale talazaci
TGGGGAGATTCCTTGCACTACCAGGATGCTTCTACTGTTTCTACTGCCGCTGGACACATGAGACTCTGCACTCACTGGCCTGTGATTGTCCTGGTGTCATTGCATGTGTTTCATGAGTCGGAAGGAGACTTTATAGACTGGTATCGGACATATGGGCTGATATTGGACTTATGACTTTGGACCGGACTGGACTGGGATGCTTTCTCAATGTTCCATTCCTCTTGTCTATAAACCTTTCCCTTATAACCATATGCGTCTTTATGAATGTCTCTCTCGTCTGCCTGGACTCACACAGCGTCATTGTCTCCAGAGCCATGGGCAGAGGCAAGGTGATCAGAGTAAGAGCGTGGCCCAACAGACTATCAAATCTCTTTTCATAGCTGGGCCCCGTGGCCGTGGCTTCTGTGGCCAGTCCTGAGACTTGAGAGACCAGTAATTCAAGAGTGTCTCCGTGTCCATGTCTCTATTGAGCAAGTTCTCACTACACACACGTTGAATCCAGAGAGCAGCAGCAACTCCAGCCCTCGGGGAAGTAACCATGTTGCTGGAACAAAGGCCAGGCTCTTGTAACTCTTGCAGCAGGTGGAAGAGGGAGGAGGAGGAGGAAGGCGTGGTGCTTACGGGTGGACAGGGGAAGGTCATGGGAAGAGCATGTGCAAAGGTCCTGTGGTGGGCCAGAAGGAGGGCAATGTGGCTGGAGAATGGTGAGCGGCAGGCGAAACAAAGTGAGTCCAGCGTTTTGCAGTAATAAGGAGTAATAAGGAGATGTATGGACTTTGGGTCTCCACTCAGCACTCCGCCTCATTCACAGTGATACGATTTTTTGTTCTGGATCTTTGATGCCTAATATGTGATCCCATTGACCCCCTCAGAGTCACACAGGCTGGTGTGCCTCTCCCATGTGGGTTTTATTGGACGTCCCCATAAAGAAGGGCCACAGGGAAGAGATGAGCCAGTCAGGGTGCAGTTTAGCATCATTGAAACATACAACTTTCTTCTAGGTATTTTATGCTTCTCCCTTCCCTTCTCCGCTCCATCATGACCCCAACTCTACCTTACCAATTCATCTAGACCAGAGCATGGACATGGGTACAGAGAAGAGCCGGAAACACAGGGAATCCAGGACCGATACACCCCTCAGGACCAATATTGAGAGTAGTGATACCAGGAGGGTAAGGACAACAGGAAAGTGGGTGAAGGGAGATATCAGTCAGTGTGAGACATGAAAAAAGATTATAAATGATCCCAAGGGTTCATGAGGGAGGGAGAAGGGAGAGGAGGGAAGGAGGGAGGGAGGAAATGAGGACTGATGCCAAGGACTCAAGTAGAAAGAAAATGTTTTGAGAATGGTGATGGCAACAAATGTACAAATGTGCTTGACACAATGATGGCTGGATGGATTGTGATACGTGTTGTACAAACTCATAATAATAATAATAATAATAATAATAATAATAATAATACTGGCTGTGTAATCAACCTGACATCTCGGCATTAAAAAAAAAAAAGGATCGGGTTAGCTGGGGTGATAGGTGGATACCTGTATGCTAATGCTAAGTGTGAGCTTTAAAGCATTCATCTTGCAAATCGTTCCCTGCCCATTCCCTGGCGAATCTGCGGTCTTGACAGAGCATCTCAATATCCTGCCCGTGTCCCCATCTGTGTGTCCCCCAGTGAGCTTCTACTGGGGACGGCTGCCTTCCGAATCCAATCCAGTCCCTCTTGGGCCAGGCCAGCTTCCTCACAAACCCCACCCCATACAGTTTGATCGACATATGACTCACCTACAGGACAAGCCCATAGTCCAGGCCCTTCCAGAAGAGCGCCACCACCGTCACCCACAGCCGCGCTTCCAACCCTTTCTTCATGCTTCTCCATCTCCGCCCCAACCTCCCCTGTCCCGCCCCCAAGGGACCATCCATCCAGGAACTGTCTCCATCACTGGTCCTCTCCCGAGTCTCAGACAGAGAAACATCGGAAAACAAACAACAAGAACCACAGAGTCAAACAGAAACAAGCCCCAAGCAGAAACAGTGAAGGACAGGAACATCTTTAGACCGCTCATACCCTCACTGCATGGATGCAATCCTCTTTCCCGTGCATTCTGCGTGACAGCGAGGCTACTCACCTGGTGGGTATGTGATCAGAGAGCATTCCCCAGGGACTTAATCCAGGTGTACCGCCCCTTCCCCCCCCCCCTTTTTTTTTAAACTCAAACAACTTTAACATGGGTTTAAAGCAATGGTTCTCAATTTGTGGGCTGCGAACCCTTGAGGGGGATATTGATCGACCTTTTCACAGGGGTCGCCCAATTCATAACAGTAGCAAAATGACAGTGATGAAGGAACAATGAAAATAATTTTATGGTTGTGGGGGGAGGGTCATCACAACCTGAGGACCTGTATTAAAGGGTCGGGGCATGAGAAAGGTTGAGAACCCCTGGTCTAAAGGGAGACCAAATGGCATTGCATTTTGACCTACCTGCGTCCACCATAATCAGCCGCACAAGGGAAAAGCCTCAGAGTTCCAGCCCGCTTGTTCTGGATAATGCAGTCCCGTCTCCCATGAGGCCCAGTGGAACTTTTTACTGGAATTGCGGTTCTACAAGGAGGAAAATGAACAAATTCATGCTACTCTGTCCTCCAAGACTGCGATGGCACGCCATGTCTCATCTTCTCCAGAGTTTTAGGGTTCTCTTTGGTCAGACCCTTCCCCCTGGAAGTGGGCTGTGTGCACTGGCAGGGTGGGAACAGGGACGCCCTGCTCTGCGTTCCAGCTGAAGAGGGCCAGCCTTTGGCGGTGGGCGTTTTGATTTCGAGGGCCACCCAACAACGGCGTTGAGCTGCCCATAGGTGATTTTAAAAATAGTCCCATAGACATAATTAGCCTCTCAGAACCCACCAGTTCAAACATGACAATAAGGATTGTACAATCATCATCACAATCCACGTTGGGACATTTCTTTCCTTCGGGTCCCCATTGCTGTTGATGCCCCATTTCCCCCAAGTCACCCTTCCTGTGTCTCTCCCCCCACCACCCCCCCACCCCCCGCCTCCAACGCGGAAAGGAAACTCACTGCCATCAAGTCAAGATGGACTCATGGATGCCCTGCAGGACAAGGCAGAACTGCCCCTGTGGGTCTGAAACTGTCAGCGGCAGGTGGCTGGCAATTGCCGAGCCTGTGGACGGAAACCCAAGATTTCATCACGGCACCACCTGGATTCCCTCATGGATGCATGAAAACTCAGTGTCACGACGACCCACATCCTCACAGCTGGACTGACAGGTCATCTCATGATCCACGGAGAAAAAGAGACGCTTTTGTCAGAGATTTCAGCTTGCTGGAATGCGCAGTCAGTGCTCATGGGAGCGACCGTCTAGAGATCAGATGCTTCATTGCATGGGACAAGGCTGCTGCACTGGACCTCTTTAGAACTAAACTACACGGATAACCCTCCCTGCCATCAAGTCGATTCTGACTCACAGTGACCCCAGGGGACAGGGTAGAACAGTGGGTCTACCTGTGGGTTTCAAAGACTGTAACTTTTTTTTTTTTTAAGCATCACTGCCGGCCCTGGTGGGAGTAGGAAGCCCAGCCTTGCTCCTGGAGAGCTGCTGCTGGATTTGAACCACCAGTCCTGCACACAACCACTATGCCACCAGGGCTCAGTGGGCCAGGGCTCAGTAACTCTTTCTAGGAGCAGAAAGTCTCATCTTTCTCTCTCAGAGTCACTGGTGGTTTCGAACTGCTGACCTTGCAGTGTGTTAGCAGCCCAATGCACACCCACGATCCCACCAGGCCTTCTTCTATGAGGGAAGCCATAGGTGACCATTCAGGATCAGGATCACCTTGAAAATGACCAGGGTAACTGAGGACACCGTTCTTCCGTTGGGACAGCTTCTTCCTGGTGGGCTATGCCACCGCGCAGTGCCATGGTCTCTGTGTTCTGCTGCCCTCAGGTGGACTCTGATGTTTTTACCTTCACTTCTGTCTCCTACCGTCTTCGGAGGCTATGGTTCTCTCGTGTTACAGCTCTCTCTCTCTCTCTCTCTCTCTCTCTCTCTCTCTCTCTCTCGCTCTCTCTCATTCTTGGGTCTAGCAGGTTCTTAGCTCAGAGACCGTAGGCCCCAAAGACACGCTCTGTTCCTAGCTCTTCTTGAGGGCACTAAAGTTCCCCCTTCGGCTCCTGGGATTGGCTCCTTTGAAGCCTGGTGGGCGAGTAAAAAAATGACCAATCCTCTGCAAGGATTCCATGCGCCCTATTTGCATGTACAGATTGTCCAGTCTTTATGAGAGCTTTCCACAACTCCTTTGCACAGTTCCACCTGACCATTTTGCGGGCGTTATAAGACCATGTCCAAAAGAGCCCTATCCAAGAGTCCATTGCCCTGCTATCTACATATACATGAATACAGACATACACATATGTATGTATTTAATTACTATTGTTGGGTGGCATTGAGTTGGTTTCCATTCAAAGTCAATGACTCCATGTGGGGTCATTGCCCATTGGGTTTTTCTATGAGCAATTGTTACGGGGATCAAACGGCCAAGGATTTCTTCCATGGAGCCTCCAGGTAGGTCGCCTTGTACCGCAAGGCTCCTGGGTGGACATAAACCCAAATCAAACCATCAAGTCTAGGCTGACTCAGAGGCAGGACCCTATCTGACAGAGAGGAGCTGCTCCTTTGAGCATCAGCGACGGCACATCTTCCTGAGAGCAGACAGCCTCGTTCTCTCCTGCACAGCAGCCCCACACCCCAGCGGTGAGCAGCCCCTCACTCCACCTGTGGCGGTCACGTGCTTATGTCAATTTCATGAGGGAGATGGAGGGGTGGAGTCCGGCCTCTTAATCTGGAGATAGCCCTTGAGTAGCCAATGAGGCCTCCGTGGGGGCATGGCTTTCTCCTGAGACTTCTGGGAAATCTTGCGATATTTCCCTGATGGAGATGAGAAGCCCTCTCCCCAGTTGTTGGGAGTGAGTCTCAGAGACGGACAAGACAAGATGGCAGCGTCTGAGGAGGCAAAGGAGAAGCCACACGGCATTTCCCTGATGGAACCAGACCTCTGAGACTGGAGAAGTCACGTGGAGACCCCTGAGTGCTGAGTGGCCTTTACCACCTCTGGATGCTGTTGATGGAGCCTGAGCCCTGGAAGCGAGGAGCCATGGGGAGATCCCTGCCAGCGCCGGGACTCTGCACCCACTGGTCTGTGACTTTGTGAGTCGGAAGGAGACATTATAGACTGGTATCGGGCATATGGGCTAATATCAGACTTCTGACTGGACTGGGTCGGGATGCTTTCTT
The DNA here is from genome assembly GCA_004026705.1 of Nesogale talazaci. NCBI lineage: Eukaryota > Metazoa > Chordata > Mammalia > Afrosoricida > Tenrecidae > Nesogale > Nesogale talazaci. The sequence continues at coordinate 5,308 of PVJH01034822.1, forward strand.
AATGTCCTATTCCTCTTGTATGTAAACCGTACCCTTATATCTATATGCGTTTTTTATCAATTTGTTTCTTTAGTTTACCCAGACTAACCCACCACCCAAAGCACCCCCAGGGCTTCTTGACCATAGCGATCTGTGCACTATAGAAGGTCACACTGCCTGGCCCTGTGCTGTCCTCACCACGGTCACCATGCCTGAGCCCTTGCTGGCAGCCAGTGTCTGTCCATCTCCTTGAGGACCTGCCTCTTTCTCACCGCCCCTCTGCTTTACCAAGTGTGACGTCCTTCTCCAGGGCCTGGTTTCTCCTGACACTATCTCTAAAGCGTGTGAGACAAAGTCTTGCCTCTGAGGAGCACTGGTCTTACTTCTTCCAAGACAGATTGCTTGGCCTTTCAAAATTCTTCTCCAACACCACGGTTCAGAGGCATGAATTCTTCTACGGTCTTCCTTTTCCAACATCCAACTGTCATGCGCACCAGAGTCGATGGAGAATGCCCTGGCTTGAGTCAGGCACACCTCAGTCCTCAGAGTAACATCCTTGCTCTTCAGTAATCCGAAGGAGTCTTGCGCAACACATTTCCCCAGGTTGCAGGTACATCTTTTGATCTGCTGCTTCCATGAGATCGATTGTGGCTATAAGGAGGTCAACATCCTTGATGACGTCCACCTTTTCTCCATAGATCAGGCCTTGACCTGTTGGTCCAGGTGTGAGTGGTCTGGCTATCTTTACACTGAGTCGTGACCCATCCTCGATCTTCGTCAGCAAGTGCTTCCCGTGCTTTGCCCTTGCGGTCAGCAAGGCTGTTCATAAGCCTCCCTCTAATCCTGATGGTGCGTTCTTCATAGAATCCAGCTTCTCTGAGGATTTGCTCAGCAGGCAGGTTGAACAAGGAGGGCGAGAGGATACAATGCTGACACACATACACCTGTACCATTATGAGGTGGCTCCTATTAAGAATATCTATGTATATATTCTATAGGGCTCCTATGAAAATATGTGTGCCTTATAGGGTTTTTAATGTCTATCTTTGTGAGCACATCCAACATTTAAATATCTATGAACTTGGGACATCAATAAAGGGAATTAGTTTGGTGGGTGCTTCCAGACCCTTGCAGGGTCAGGTGCTACTGCTGGGCTGGACTGGTGAGGTGGGACATAGGCAAGGTTGTTAGGGAAGATGTCCACAGGACAGCGTGCTGGGCTCAGCAGTCAACCCCCAGGAGGGATGCTTTCTAGGGGGACCTCCAGACCATGTGAGAAGCTTGGATAGCAGGCTATGGAAGTCTTGTTGAATGGCCGGATTTCAGGTCCTCATTGTCTTGGCTCAGGACCAGAGTTTTGGGTAGTATGGGTGGGACTCTTGTCTCAAGGCGGGTCTGGGGCATTCCGGGCAGTTAAACGACCCCCCTGGTCATCCGGATGATCCTGCCGAACGGGCAAAGTGCTGCAGCACACGGAACTAGTGTCCACCAGGCTCAGGGGCCACTGAGCATCTCAGAGAGTGGACATGGGAACACAAGCAGGGGGCTCGTTTTGGGTTTGGGGTACAATTCATTCTTTGGCCCTGGGCTCGTTTTGATTCTGGGTTTCACAGGGTAGAGACACCCCGGTGCAAAGAAGTGGGGACAGGGCGGTGGGGAGGGGGGCTGGCAGACTCCCACCCCAGAGGCGCTTCATGACCCTCAGGGGCCCAGCGAGCCTTTGAGGCACTCCCTGGGGACTGGGATCTGCGGCCTGGATTGCGCTTAGCACCCGCCTGGCCAGCTCATCCTCCGGGGTCCACTTGTTTTGGGCTCTCGGCCCCGGTCACTGGGACAACAGGGGGCATCTAGGAAGCAGGTCCTGGGGTCCCAGACACCCGCTGAGGCCTAGGCTGCCGCTCCTCCTCCCGGGCCAGGTCGTGTCCACGCCGCGCAGGGCCTGCGGGCTCCCACTCGGCCAGCATCTGCACCCCCGGGTGGGGACTCCGGAGGCCGGGTCCGGGGTCCCAGGCTCGGGCGGGCCCCTCGAGGCGGGACAGGTGCTCCCAGACAGGTGCGGCTGCAGGTGCGGCGGGCCCCGCCCCGCCCCCCTCCCCTCCGCGCGCCCGCCCGCCCGCCCGGGGAGGCAAGGCGCCCCGCCGAGCAGGCGCGGGTTCCGGCTCGGCCGCGGCGCCGCCCAGGCCCGGGGCGGGGCCGGGCGGGCGCGCCCTAAAGCCGCCCGCGTCCGCCCGCGTCCGTCCAGCGCGGCGCTCTTGCCTGGAAACAAGAGATTAATCCGGCCGCTAAGCCCCGCCCGCCGCCCGCGCGCCGCCGCCGCCGCGCCTGTCCCCGCCCGTTCGGAGCGCGGCTGTCGGCGCGGCTGTCGGCTCGGCACGGCGGCGCCCGGGCGCAGGCGAGCGGGCGGAGCAGCGGACGGCGCCGAGGCCGCCCCACGCGCCGGGCCAGCGGCGGAGCGCGCCGGACTCGTCGGGGCCCGCGGCCGCCCGCGCCTTTCAATGGGCAGCTCGCACTTGCTCAACAAGGGCCTGCCTCTCGGTAAGGCCGGGCCGCGCGCGCGCATTTCCGGCCGCGGCCGGCGGGCGGGCGGGCGGGCGGCGAGGGGGCGGGGAACCGGCCGGCGGTGGGCGGTGGGCGCGGGGGCGGGCCGAGCGCGCGCCCGCGGGGGGCGCCGGCTTTGTGTGCAGTGCGCGTGCGCGCCGGGCGGCGGGGGCGGGGCCGCGGGCCGGGCGGGCGCGTGCGCGAGCGGGCGGCCGGCGAGTGCGCGTGCGCCGCCGTCCCGCCCGCCCCGCCCGCTCGCCCGCGCAGGTGACACAAAGGGGCCCGCTGGCCGGGCGGCGGCCTCTGGCCGGAGGGGGTGACCAGGCCTGGCCGTGCCCGGCTCCCACGGTCCTGCAGCCCCGACAGATGGCCCGATCCCAGGCCCATGGCTGCGCCTCCGGGACCCCTCACCCCCCTGTTCCAGGCCCATGGTCTTTGGGGCCTGGTCTCTGAATCTCTGGGTTTGGGGCCTGTGTGCCCCGGAGGTGGCGGGACCCCAGCAATCCCCCACATCCCAGACTCAGAGCCCTGCAGGCCCGTCCACACCAGAACCCTGGCCCGGGGCCTGTGGTCCGGAGACCCAGCCCCCCTCCTGCCTGTGTGGACTTCTGTGTGGGGCTCTCTGCAGACCCTTCCGGACCTAGGCCTGCAGCCTGCGGCACCCATCCCTGCTGTGCCCATCCCAGCAGAGCTCCCAGTGCCAAGCCTGTGACCCTGCATCCCAGGTCCCTCCTCTGGGTACCTGTTTCTCAAGCCACCGACCCAGTAGGCTGCCCCCACCCGGTTTCAGGTTTCAGGACCTTGTGATTCTGTAACCCCAAGTTCCACTGGACAACCTCACTCCCACCCCAGGTCCCAGGCTGGTGATCCAGTGCGTCCAGGCCAGAGAGCCTGTGGCCCCAGTCTCAGCAGCCGTGCCCCCCCACCCCCATCCCTGGGCAGATCCCTGGACCCCCATGAATTCCAGCTCCTCATCCTCCTGCCAGTGGCTGATGTCAGTTTGACATCCCCCGCTCCACCTGCCCCCTTGGTCTGCCACCTCCGTCACCACCGTGGTCGCAGGAACCCTGGTGGCTGTGCACTGCTGACTGCAAGATCTGCAGCTCGAAGCCTCCAACTAACTGCTCTCCCGGAAAAAGAGGGGGGGTTTCTCCTCCTGCAGTCTCAAACTCACAGGGACCGTCCTACTCCGGCTCACAGGGTCCCTCCGAGTGGACCTCCGCTTGCCAGCAGTGAGTTTGTTTTTTGTTTTTCTCACAACAGTCACCCCCCAGGAGGGTTTGGAGGGCCCGGCTGAGTTTGTTACAAGGCCGAGTTTCAGGGCCAGCAGTTCTTCTGCTCTGAGAACCGCTTCTGCCTGCTGGCCCAGTGGCGTGTGGGAAGGCGTCCCTGGTGAACTTTTTACCCTCTCCCCGAGTCTAGCCTTGCTTCCTGTCTCAGTGGCTGAGGGCAGGCAGGCAGCCAGCGGGGTGGGGGTGGGGTAGGGGGTTATTCTCAGTGCTTTGTCTGGTGGCTTGGGGCTTATGTGGTATCAGAGACGAGAGGTTCCACGGGGCGGGGGTGGGGTGGGGTGGGCAGGGCCTGCGAGGCGCTGTGCGGGCATCTGTGATTTTGAAGGCATGGCGTTGGGAGACGCCTGCAGAACCCCCTGGGAGTTTTCCGACCCCGTTTCCCAAGTGTGTAAAATGAGAACTTGCCGCCCAGTTAGGGAGAGGGCGGCCCTGCCGTTGATGGCTTTCAGGTGGTCCCTTGAACTGGGTCACCATGGTGGCCAGCGGGACTTTACACCCTAGAGGGCAGGAGACTGGGGCCCAGCAGCCCCTTGTCTGCTTTAAGGGACCTCTACAAGCAGAGGGCCCTGCTCTGGGCCAGCCTGTTTCCACCTTAATAATTCAGCAGGTTGTACCCGATTCTCTGTACCTGGGCACCCTATAGTTTTTTTCTCCCCTTCTGAGAGGTGCTAGCAGTCAACAACCATCGTTGCAGTGTTCCCTGTCTTGCAGCAGACCATGGGGTGAGGGTTGGGGGGCTGCCAAAGGATGGCACTGTCCTCCCCCACCCCACCCCACCCCTCCCTGCCTGCCCAAGCTGGGACCTTTCTTGAGCTGGGTGGCCCTGCCCCTGCCCCAGTGAGGCTGATGGGGCAGGAAGAAGGGAGGGGAGAATGGACTGGCCCCACTAGTGCAGGCCACCTGAGATGGCCCATGGGTGGTGACGGTTGGCTGGCTGGTGGCCGCTGTCCTGTGAGCGTCTCATCAGAGCACCTTGCGGCAGGCGGGCAGCACATACAGCCGGCGGGGACCATTTGCAGTTCCTTCTCAGCCTCAGCCCGGGGGAGCCTGGGCCTCCCCGTGGGAGGGGCAGCTCACTTGCAGGGTGGGGCTGGGAGGGGCCAGGCGGGTCTGGGGCCTGCCTTCTCCCCTTCCTGGCCTCCTTGGCTGGGCTACCCCTCCTCCTCCGACTGCCACGTTACCCCCACCCCCACCTGTGCCCAGCTCGACTGCAGAGTCGGCCCAGGAGGCCTGTGGGAGGGACCACACCTGGGTCAGCAGGGTGGCGGGCTTGGCGGCTACTAGAACTTTCTCTGGCTGGGTGCCCAGCCCAGCCCTTTGCCTGGGGATGGGCTTTGCCCTGCTGCCTGCCTGCCTGCTGTGAAAAGAGGGCGCCGCCTCTGGGCTCACTCAAAGAATGGCTTTGAGGCCGACATGAGACTGGCCAGGGCCCAGCCCCTTCCTCCGTGGGCTTCTCTTGTGATGGCTCAGGGCAGGGTCACCTTCCTGGTCTAGAAAGAAGAGGAGAATTGGCCACCCCGAGAAGGGCAGGCCGGCCTCCTTCCTCTGGGGCTACTGTCCCCTAACGTGCCCTTGCTCTGCACCTGGCCCTGGGACCGCCCTAGAGCCAGAAACCCCTTGTCCCGGCCCTTTCAGCCCCCAGGAGGCCACCCTCGGGGAGAAAGTGCTGGGCAGTCCCGCCGGACCTGGCAGAAGTGCGAACACCAGGAAATCAAGCTCCCTTCCGCCCAGTCAAACCCTACCCAAAGCGGACAGGGCAGGGCTGCCCCCTGTGGGTTTACAAGACCATCAGTCTCTGTGGGAGTAGACAACTTCTCTTTCCCCGGAGGAGCAGCGGGTGGCTTCAAAGAGCTGATCTTGGAATGGGGGAGCCTAGTGTGTCACCCATGGCCACCACCAGGGCCACATGCAGGCCACAAATTCCCCGCTGCTCGGAGATGACCTCTCCCAGGCAGCACACACCGTAGAGGGGTAGCCTGACCCTCGGGCTTCCTGTGGACATGGGGCAGAGAGAGATCCCGTGGTCGAGAGGAGCTGGGAAGACTCTCTCGCTGCCCTTAAGGGGGCCGTCTGCTCAGTGCCCGCTACCCACTGCCGGATGAAAGATGTCATTCTCAAGAGGGCCTAGACCCTTGCCTGTCCCCCCCAGGAGCCAGCTGCAGCTGTCGGGCCAGCCTGGTGGTGGTGGAGCCAGCTGCAGCTGGGGTGTCTTCCTGCGTGCCCGTGCCATGTGCTGGGGCCTGCGAACCCCCTGTGGGGCCCGTGGCCTCCCATTTCTCTCTCCGCTCGCCCTGTGGGACTCTTTGACCCTTCCTGCCCCGCCCCCTGGTTCTCTGCTTTCTGCTATGGGGTGGTTTTCAGGCTCCTGGGCCCTCTCGTCTCCGCCCCTCCCCTCCCTTTGGTTTGGGTGATGCCTGCACCTCTCTTTGGCTCACCTGCAGGGAGCCTCACCTGCCTGGGGTCCCGCCTGCCCTCCCCGCCGCCGCCTGCTCTCTGCCGTGCCTTTCTCTGGGTGCTTGCCATGTTCTGCATGATGGGCACCCTCACCTGGACACCCCCCCCTCCATCGCCGCCCCAACTGTTCTCTGCCTTCCCAGCCCCTTCCCGTGTGCCCGAGGAGCCCTGGGGGCTTCCTGGTTGCCCGGTGGGCTGGACATTCCGTCGTTGAAACCACCGGCTGCTCCCAGGGGAGAACCACGGGGTTCTCTGCTCCGGTACCGAGCCCCAGTCTCCATAACGCCCAGACCTGCCTGCCCTGCCTGCAGGTCCCTATGCGTCCACCAGACCGGATGGCAGGGTTCTGTGTCTGTTTTTGTTTGTAATCTCTAGCCTTAGGGCACAGACTGCAGGGAGGTGTTGGAAAGACCCTGAGGCCTGGGAATGGCCGGCCCACCCTCTCTTCCTGGATTGCAATGGGACCCTGACGGGGCCTCTGGCTTAGGGAGCTACCTCAGACCGGTGTGGCTGAAGTTGACTTCCCTTCCTGAGGCTTCGCCCTGTACCTCCCTGGGAGGGGACACTCGGTGAATGCTCCCTTGGGCCCTGGATGCCGTGCACAGCCCCCTGACAGGGTCGGGTGGGTGGGTTGTCGGGCTGGTTTCTTGATGTGTGGATCCTGACCCCCCGGGCATCTTCAGAGGCCACTGCTTCCTTTCTGCACGGGCCCCAAGCCCCGAGCAGCTCCCTCTCGAAACACTCGCCCTCTCCCTGCCCTGTGCCAGGCTCCATGTCACACAGAGCCTCCTTGTCCCTCAGCGCGGCTGCCCCGGCACCCTCAGGAGGCCTGCTGCTGCCACCCGTGAGGCCCACGTCTGTCCGGCGGTCCCCATGGCAGCTGAAGATGGCAGTGAGTAGGCCGGCACTGGACCAGCTCACTGCCCTCTACACCGCCGCCACCGAGGCCCGTAGGGGTGGCTGGGAGCACTGGCTCTGCGGGCCTTCAAAGTGGAGGCTGCTGCCCGACACAGGGGCAGTCCACTAGGGCTCCCCCCACCCATGCCGCCGTGGGACCGGTCTCTCCCAGCAGGCGGGCTGTGGGACCAGGCCCTGTCGTGTATTCCGGCTGAGGGAGAAGGGTCATGCCCAAGGATGGCAGGACCAGCCACTGTCAGGCCCCGAGCCTCCCCCGATCTGTTTCTGCGTTTCCTCTGAGTCTGTCTGCCCTGCTGCAAGCCACTCCGCCGGGCTCCCTCTGGGGACCAGGGTGGCTGTGACTCTCCTGCGGCAGTCGCCTGGCGACCAAAGGCACCTCTCGGTGGGTCCGAACCTCCCACCTCTCAGCCAGTACCGGAACTGAGGGGGCCTTAGCTGTCCCCTGTGTTCCCTTTGGAGAAGGGGGGTGGGGGCAGGAGTGCTCTCTGGTCAGCCCCAGAGCCTGGGCCCAGCCCAGAAGGTGCTGTGGCCAGATCACAGAGCCGGCCCAGGAGAGAGTGGACAAGAAGGAGATGGGGAGGGGCCGCCGTGGCGAGTCGCCGGGGGCTTGGGCTGGAGAGGCTGGAGCAGGGCCTGGGGTTTGCTCAGGAGGGCCTGGTAGGTAGTGCACCCAGGAGTTAAAGGGCCCCGTGGGAGAGTGGTGAGCCTCTGTTGTCAGAGCCGCAGCCAGGGAAGCCCCGCAGGCCAGCATAGGCCCGACCTGCTGGGCTGCCTGGACCATAGTCTTTGCCAGAGCACAGAGGGGCCAGGGCCAGAAACCGCCCACCTTGCATTTTGCCCCCCAACGCGCACCCTTCAGTGCCACCGGGACTCTGCCCACTTCTCAACCCAGTGCTGCCCTGAGGTTCCAGAGGCTAACCCTTATGCCAGCCGGGCATCTTGTGCAGAAGAGGAGAGGAAGAAGGCAGGCGTGGGCCACTAGCCTAGGGGCACAGCTCTTGGCTCTGGGGTTCAGGCAACTGATGGGGCCTGGAGAGGCGAGGTGCAGTTCCCCATCCCCTTTCTCCCAGACCCCACGGCCACTCCCGGACTCCCTCACCAATCGGCCTTGGTGGCCTCTTTCTCCCAAAATCTACTGGGGGTTGTGTGTGTGTGTGTGTGGGGGGGGGGGATAGGGGTTGGGGGTTGGGGGACAAAAGGCCACCTGGAGGGCTGGCCGTGTCCACTGGAGAAGAGACACAACGTTAGTCTGGAAATAGTCCGAGAGGGGGCTCCCTGGCCCTGTTGCCAGGAGTGCAGAGTGCCCGTGAAGTTGGTCGTCATGGCAGCAGTGTTGTGGAGCACCACAGGCCCAGTTCCGGCTCAGATCCGCCCAAGGGTGTCGTGGGGGGAGGGGTCGTAGGTGATAAGCACACACGTTCCTGGTTGCTGTCAGGTTGGGTCTCGCCCACAGTGACCTCGTGTTGTACCACAGAAAGAAAATCGCAGCCTGGCCCTGCCCCGTCCATGCCCTCAGCCACTCCCAGTTTTAGCCTCCTTGATGGCAGCCACCACGCCCGCCCGTCACCCTGGGGCTCCCCCTCTTTCTCGCTGGCCCTCTGCTGCACTGCCCACCATGCCCTTCTTCAGGGACTGGCCCCTCCTGGCAGCACGTCCGGTGAGGCCTTCGCTACCCGATCCTGGCCTCGAAGGAGCATCCTGGCTGTACGTTCCCCAAGACAGATGTGCTCCTCCTTTTTGCGGCCCGTGGCATGCTCGGTGCCCCTGGCCGGCACCACCGTTCAGATGGTGCTCGTCTGCAGCCTCCACAGGCGGACGAGGTTGTGTGGCCAGAGCGCTCTGGCCAGCCGTGCCTTCGCCCTGCAGGCCTCGCCCTCTGCCGCCCACTGGCCGGCGCCGCTCCAGGACTTGAGTGGACCTGAGTGGAATGAGGTCCCTGGCAGTGTCACCCTGACCTCGATGACGTCTGTCGGTCCGGCTGTGAGGATTTCATGAATTTATTACTTTTTTTTTTTTTTAATGTGGAGGTATCATTCTTGCTGAAGGCGATAGATAACCTTTGACCTGCATGAGTGGGGACCTCCCAGTCCCCTTTTGCTTGGATCTGCCCTCTCCGGTCATTTCCATGACCTTTGGCTTTCTCCCTGTAGGGGCCCCCCCCCTTGGCTTGTGGTCATTGGTGTCCGCACATCCCAGGTGCCCTTGAGATGGACGATCTCCTTGTCCAGGTTGGCCTCCCCACCATGAGAGCCGGGTTCCTGTGTCCCGGCTGGCTTGTCTTTTGCAGCTTCAGACTGAGCCTGTGAGTGAGCAGAAGGTGACCTGTCCCCCAGCCGGCCCTGGCAGTCTCCTCCTCCTCCTCCTCCTCCTCCTCTGTCATCTCTTCCCACAGGCAGAACCAATGCCGTTCGGTGCGTTCCATCCGGTGAAGCGGTTTTCCTGGAACACGGCTCACTGCCATGGCCAAGCCGGCTCCGGCACCCCCATCCCCCATCCCGCCCCCGTCCCAGGGTAGAACTGCCCTCTCCTGGGGCCTCTGAGCCCACCACACTCGTCACGGGATCGGAAGCCTCGTCTTCCTCCCAAGGAGCAGCTGGCACTCTGGAACTGCTGACCTTGGGGCTTGTGGCCCCGTGTGTCCCCTGGACACCCCCGGGGCCCCCGCAGGGTAGCTGAGACCGTCAGAACAGCTGGGGAGGGGGCGTGGGGCAGCTTTCAGCATTCTCCCTAGGTGCAGCCCACTGCACTTCCGCTCCTGGTGCATTGCTGCCCCCCTCCCCCGGCCATGGCAGACACGGCCACGTGTTCACGTCAGCAGCACGGCTGCTCAACCAGTGCGCACATAGGCGCGCACTTCTGAGACCACCCATGTCGGGATGAGGCGCCCTCTCATTCCCTGTCGTCCACCCGATTCCAACGCGTACCGGCACGGGATGGGCTCGGCCTGCCCCCGTGGGTGTCCCAAGCCGCGGCTCTTCACTGGAGCAGACACCCTCGTCCTCCTGCCCCCGCGCGGTCGGCGCGCAGGCCAGCACCAGACCATGTCATCAGGGCTCCGTGAGGCCGCCTAGGTGGTTGATGGAAGGCCCTGCCAGAGAGTAGCCTGTCCGTGCCGCGGCTGCACGGAAGGCGAGTGGCTGTACTTCCGTGTGTATGTGCACGTAGACAGAAACACGTGGAAAGGTGGAATGGGAAGAACTGTGGGAGGCCGCTGTCACGGCGGTTGCTAAGGTGCTGCCAAGCCCCTTCCGAAGCATCTGTGGCTCCAGTGTGCATCCAGTGGAGCTTCCCTGTGGGGGTCCCCAGCACCCTCCCCTTGACACAGCGCTGGCGGCACCCAGGGATAAGCACTGGGCTGCTACCTGCCGCCTGGGGGTTCAGACCCACTAGTCGCTCCGTGGGGGAAAAGATGCCGGGGCTGCCTGCTCCCAGACAGATCCACGGCCCTGGGAAGCTTGCCTCAGAAACTGCAGGAGCAGCCTCCCTCGCTGGCCGAGGCTCTGAAAGGGCCGGTGGTGCCGGCGCGTGGCCGTGTGGCCATGGTACGCCCCCTTTCGCTGCCTGCTGCTGGCGTTGGGCAGAGGATGGGGAGGAGGGGCGGGGCGGGGCAGTGCTGAGGGAGCCCCAACCAGGCTTCACAGCCCAGGACGGGAGTGACAGGTGGGAGCAGGGGGGCCAGTCTGCTAAGGCGCGGGGCTAATTTTCTGAGGACGTGGCCACCCCCAGGTGACATGCTCTGACATGTTCCTGTGCCTGGCTGCTACGGGGAGGGCGGGTGTGGACAGGGCCATCAGAGGCCCAGGGAGCTGAGTCAGGGGGTCAGTGCTGTGGCAGGATCCCAGATCTGGGGGATATAGCTGGGCACCAGAGGGTGGGCAGTGGGGGTGGGTACAGGCCAGAGCAGGGTCCTGCTTCACCATAGACTCCCACAGATGCCTGCAGGTGCTGTGCATGGTCAGGCTGTGCTTGGTCAGGGGTGAGGATGACGGTGGCATGTACACCACCAGGTGAACCCCCACCCCCGCCTCCACTCCAGAAGTGAGGGCTGAGCAGGACAGGGACGACCTCAGAATGGGCAGGGCTGGTGGGCGGTGCTGGAAGCTGGCGCAGTCCAGCACTCCACACCAGGGCAGCAGCTGGTCCCGGCCCCAGGACCTGTGCACTGGCTAGCCTGTGTGTGGTTTCCCCTCCCTCCCATCTTCTCCTTCGTGTGAGACATTTGTCAGCACAGGGGAAGCGGCGTGGGCCCCTCCCTGGTGAACTCCCATGTCAGTTGTGGCCAGAGTGGGTGTGTGGTGGCCAGGTGTGGATGGGGTGAACGTGCACCAATGCTAATGTTTTGGGGAGGAGGCCACCAGGGCGCCTCTGAGTAAACAAGAACCCCTAGCCTTTGGGCTGTTTACAGTGCCTCTGACTGTGCCAGCCACGACCCCTTGTTGGCCAAGCCTCCAAAACCCGCTGGCGAAGAGGCCCCTGGGACCCACCGCCATCCTGTAGGACAGTGCAGAATTGCGCCGGAAGCCGACTGCCGCGCCTTCTCCCGGCGAGCCGCAGTGGGCTCCAACCGCTAATCCCCAGTGCCCTCGCTTCCTTCATTGTCACAGTCGCGTCCGCCTGTCATTCAGGCGATCTGCGCGCCCGAATGCTATCGCCTCTTCTTTCGTGTGGAGGCGTGCGCTCTGGATGGGCGTGGCGCTGCCCCCCCCCCCCCGCCCCCTGGATGGAGCCAGCTTAACCCCATCCAGGGAGCCATGCCACCGCCAGGGCGCGCGCCGGCAGCCCCGCGATCCTCTGCGCGGGGGTCCGGGGAGCAGGCGCGCCAGGCTCGCCAGGGCCCCCGGGGGCGGGGTGGGGGTGGGGGTGGGCGTCGCAGGGGCTCTTCTGCGCAGTGGGTGCCGCGCCCCCCGCCGAGGCGCTTGCGCCCCCGTCCTCGCCCTCCTCCTCCGTGGCGTGTGCATCCCAGCTGCGTCTTCCCCGCCGCCTTTCGCTCCGCTGCCCACGGGGACCACGTAAGATGGCATTTGCTAGGATACGGGTGGAAGCGCGACTGCTGCGAAGCGGGACGCGGGCACCACGGCCAGTTCGTGGATGCCGCTTGGCAGCCGCGGGCCCCTAGCTGCCGGGACGGGCTTGGCGCGCCGGGCTCCTAGGCCGCCTCCACCCCCGGGGGTCTACATTCCAACTCTTCTTAAGGGGGTGTAACGGGGGTACCCCGCGGTATCTATCCAGTCTCCGGGCGCCCGCGGCCCCTACCCGGGCGTTCTTGGCCCCGCCCCGCCCCCAGGTTCTCCCTGAGGACTAGGCCCCGCCTCCGTTCGAGGCCCCGCCCCGACGTTCTCGCCCTCCCTGCCCACGCCCCCCCCACGCTGCTCAGCCCCTTTCCACCCCTGCCCTGCGGCCCTCGGTGCAGGGTGGGTGTCGGGGGAATGGGAGGATGGCGGGGTGGGGGTGGGGGTGCTGCACAAACCCAGCCCCCCCCCTGCTGCCGCGGAGTCGGGACTGGGGGAGGTAGTGGGGGGAGGACCCCGCTGGCGCGGCCGCGGCTCCGAGCCAATGGTCGCGGAGCTCTGCCAGCCAGCCCGCCCGCCCCGCCCCTGCCCCTGCCCCTTGTGAGTGGGAGTCCTCGCGGCCCTCCCCGCTTCGCATCGCGGCGATTACGGCCCAGGAGAGGCGGGCCGCCTGTTTGTCTCAGAGCAGTAGGACCTGTCCCTGTCGGTCAACGCCAAGGGCATGGCGCGGCAGCCTGAGCGCCAAGGCCGCAGCGCGCATCGCGCCGGAGCCCTGCGTCCAGCTGGTGATGCAGGGCTGGCCTCCGGCCTGGGCTGTGGGGCCGGGGTGAGAGGGCCGGGGGGCGGGGCGGGCCCCGGATCTCGCGTGGGGGCGGGGTGGGCGCGGAGTTTCGGTGGGCCGGGAACTGTGGGCGGGTGGGCGCGGGCCTCGGAGCGTGTGGGCGGGCTGGGCGCGGCCTCGAAGTAGCAGCGCGGTGGGCACAGGACGTGGTGGGCACACAAGGTGGGGCCGGCGCTGGCAGAGCCTGGTTCCCTCCCTGTTGTGTGCCCCATTCTTGACAACTCCCACCCCCAACCCATCCTCCCTCTTCTGCCCAATGCCATCCACAGCCCCCACCCCCAGGCGGGTGAGCTGCGATCCCCAGCTCCTCTTAAATTGGAAGGGTCATTGATGGTCCCTGAGAAGGATCTGCCTATGGGGGACTTCCTGCCCTTGCCGCCCTCCTGCCACGACTTGGGGCACTGTGCAGTAGGTTGAGGGTGGTCACTCAGGACAGGGGCAGCCAGTGGTGGTTCCAGGTGCAACGCCGTGGCGTGGCGCAGCCTGGCCCAGCCCCAAGTGCAGGATGGCAGGCGTCTGACTGGTCACCCTCACAGCCAGCTCCTCTGCATCCCCCTCCCTCCCGGGTAACAGAGGCACTTTTATCTCTAAAACTTCTGAAAGTGAGACCCCCAAATCCCAGATTGAATCTCGCCAGCAGGTTAGACCCATGGGCTGGGGCACTGTGCGTTGCGGGTGTTCCCCCTTTTCACTCCTGGCTGGCCAGGGAGGACTGGACACCAGGTGCCCCTCTGCCCTCTGCCCTTGTTCTGAAGCTGACTGAACTGTTCCCTGCCCCCCCCTGCACATGTACCCCTTGCAGGCTGCTGCCACAGGCGGCCATGCTGGGACCCCTGTTGCTGGCCAGTCTGGTTCTTGTCAGCATGCTGAGTGTGGATTCCCAGCATGTGGGGGGGGGGGGTGGCATCCTCAGGCCAGGGTGGGACTTCCTGGGTATGGCAGGTCTCTTGGGAAGTGACACGTGGGGGGGTGTCCCTCAGGGAGGCTGGTACTCTGAGGATCTGGTGGTCCCTGCCCACCCTGGATGTGACAGCAGCCCCCCCTAGCTGTGTTGAGTGGTGGACCCAGCCATGTATTCTGGGGTGGTGGTTGGGGGGGGGGTGCTGGGGAGAAGCAGTTGCCGCCTGGACTTCTCCATACTACACCCTACCCCACCCCTACTCTTCCCGGGTCATTGTTCTCCCCGCAGAGCAGAGCCAGGGCCTTCGTGGGTTATGCTGACACTGCCAACCAGAAGGTCAGCAATTCCCAACCACCAGCCGCTCTGAGAGAGCAAAATGAGACACATTCTTGGAAACCCACAGGGGCTGCTCTCCCATGTCCTGTGGGGGTCCCTGAGTTGGGCTGGACTTGGGTGGGAGTGAGTTTTGAGAAGGATCTGCCCTGGGGGAGGGCAGTGGAGGCAGATGCCAGAGCCCGCCCATCTGGCCTCCTCACTGACTGGGCTCTTCCCTTCTCTAGGGTGGGCTCCTGGGCCAAGGTGGGTGCAGCTCTCCGACTGCTTCCAGATGCAACAGGTGTGGCGCCGGGACAGGGGATCGGGGGAAGGTGGGGGAAGGCGCTGTGTGTGGCCTTGCAGCCTAAGGGGCCAGGGTCTTGTCCGGTGTCTCCCAGCGGGGCAACAGCACCCCCCCTCCCCCAGAGGATCCTGGGATGTCAGAAGGCCACAGAAGCAGATCACTTACCCACTGTGCGGGGTGGTGGGCTGTCGGGCAAGCATTTCTCATGGCCAAGGAGTCCTTTTGTTGTTGTTCTGGAATTGGGGCAGTCAGCCCTTTTGGGAAACTGTGGTCTAGCTGCACCAGGGGCCTTATGGGGACCTCCTCAGAGGGCTCCCCTCACTCACTGGTGCCCCAGCAAGCCTGGCATCAGCTTGCTGGGTTTCTGCAGAGCGTAGGCGCCTCAGCCCATCCCTGGGAGCAACCTCCCCCCCAGACCAGGCATCCCCAAAGAAGCC
>PVJH01034823.1:0-20292 GCA_004026705.1 Nesogale talazaci
TTTTTCTATAGGACATGAAAATGAATGATAACTTCCTTTTTTCTCCTTATATGTTTCTGCTTTGGCACAGCTTCTTCCTCAATGTCCATTAAGGCCCAATCCATTATTTCTTCATGATATATGATCCCATTATTTCTTCATGATATATGATCTGTTCCACATTGGCAATATCAAGCTCTCAATTCACTATTCAGGCCAGGTGAGTGGTTTTCTTCCCCCCCCCCCCCCCCCCGACCCCCACCCCAGCCATCCTTTTATCCCGATCAAATGCTTGGAACATGTTCAAGTAACTCAGCTATTTTTCCCATCCCCCCTGCATGTATTTTCTTATAACTTCCTCCCAGGAAGATGCAGGGTCCCAGATGCATGGATGGTCAGTGTTAAGTGCAGTTCCTGGTAAGTCAGAGACTGCCTTATATATTCAAGTATAAACTGACCCGAATATATGCCGAGGCTCCTAATTTTAAAACTGCATTGAAAAAGTGCTGGAAAGGCTGAGCCCCGGTGGCGTAGTGGTTATGCGCGGGACTGTGGCCCACTGGGATGGAGGTTCAATTCCGGCTCCCAGGAGCAAAGGCCGGGCCTCCTACTCCCACCACCTGAGGGCAGTGATGCCTAAAAAAAAAAAAAAAAGAAGAAGAAAAGGTGCTGGAAAATGCCGCTTATCCTCAAGTATATATGGTAGTTTATAAGCACCTACTCCTGTTCTGGTGGGAACAGGCTAGGGGGCCAGCCTAGGAGAGGAGCGGCTATGGTCAGGCACCCCTGTTGGTTAAGCTTCACTTGTAAATAATGTGTTTATTGGAATTGGGAACGCAAAAGGAGCTAAGGAAGATCGAGATGTTGCTCTCACTTGGGTTGTTTTTAAGTTTTCTTTTGCCTTTGAAAAATATTCATAGATTTGGGTAGGTTTTGAACAGGTACCTGTCATCATTAGCATTTCAAAAACACTCAAATTTCCTTCCATTTGAGTCTTTTGTCCTCTTCAGGATCTGAATATTTTAAACACCTCTGCAAGAAGTGTTCTATTCTTGCCAAATCCGCCCAGAAGAAAAGGCTCCCAAAGTGTGCTGAAGTCCCAGGGAGGGGCAGGGGGCAGGGGGCGGCCCTTAGTCAAGTTGGAGTTGCCTGGAACATAGAGGGACAGGGAGCTTCAGTCTGGGAAGACATCCGATCCAATGAGACCGCATGTGGGTTGGCCTGGAACCTCCGTGGCCTCCATTGGTCATTGGAAAGGGAAAGTCAGGGGTGGTATTCAGATCATAATGTACACGTTGAGGGCTTTTGTTCCTTACTGAAAAGAGAGATATCAACTTCACTGCCATTGAGTGCATGCCAGCTCACAGCGACTCTAGTGCACAGGGCAGAACTGCCCCCGTGTGTTTCTGCAGGAGTAGAAAGCCCATCTTTCTCAATGGAGCGGCTGGCAGGTTCGTACTGCAGACCTTGCGGTTGGCAGGCCAATGAGTAACCACTTGGCCACCGGGGCTGCGTCACCATCTCAGGCAACCTCAATGACACTGACTTGATCTGGAAGTAGACTTGTGATTGGTTGCTTGATTGATTACTATTTGTTAATATCTACTTCTTACACTCAAGATGTTTTACTGTCATATAGTGACTTCAAGACATTGGTGATTCTCTGATGTGACATCCTGCAGGGTGGCAGGAAGAGTGGGGGACCACATCACACCAAACGTAGCAGTCAGGCGGCTGCTGGGTTTGATATTGTGGCGCTCTTTCAACCGTCTCTCACACCCGTCGGCCCCCTGGGAAACTATGTGGTATGCTAGGTTGCTGGGAAGGCCCTACTTGACAGGGCAAGACACAGAACTTCGGCTGAAACATTCCCCAACTCAGGCTGCCCTGCCTCCTCCCCACCTCAGAGTATAGGAAACCGGCATCACTCACATCCCTCTGTGGCCCTCTCCCCGGAGTGTGCCTCCCTGAACACTCCCAAGTTCACACTCACCACCATTGAGGCCTAGAACTGTCCCCGGGGTTTCTGAGACCTAACTCTTCCCTGCACTAGAAAGCCTCGTCCTTCTCCCGTGGAGCGGATGGTGGTTTCGAACCGAGTGCTATAGTTCATTCTCCTCCTCCCTTCCCGTGTTTGATAATGGCTCTTACGTTTCTGCTCTGTAGGCAGACCTCCTTCTCTCCCTCCCTTCTCCTCTTCCCTCCCTCCCTCCCTTTCTTGCCCCTGCAAACCCCTCTGTGGCAGAAGGATCTGGTTGGCTCGCCGGTTTGCTGGACTTTGCTGATGGAACGTTCATCCCCCAGGCCGACGCGCCCACGTGTGCTGGGGTCCACAGCGCCTGGTGCGACACCAGGCACCATGTCGCCTCTGTGGCCGAGTTCGATGATCGGCGTCGACCACAGGGGGTGCTTTGAGACATGTCCGTGAGCTGCGACATAGCTATGTCTTCTCTGAAGCAGCTGGTTTCCCCAGAAGAACGTAAGACTCCGGGGACCACTTCGTCTTCCGTGCACTGAACCAGATGTTGCAACGTCAACCAGTGGCCTGGTTTTTATTGCGAGCACGTCTTTCAGACACTGTGACAGAGAACTCCCATCCACCTCGGGGTCAGCCTGCAGTTTGTCGGGCAGCCTCTCACATCTTCGCTGGCAGAACCACCTTCCCGCTCGCTCACTCTTGTCATCAGGCAGCGCCGCCGTCACTGTGTGCGGACAACAGATGCATGTTCTGCTGTGTCCGTCAGAAAAGGGGGCAGGGGGGAGCATGTGGAGAGCTGCTCTTTCCCTGAGAGAGTTGGGGGACGGGCGCTTCCAGCCAAATAGAGCTCCCAGTGTGCCCTCTCTTGCACGTGGTAAGTTTCTGAGGAGTTTGGCTACAGCTACATGTATTGAAACTGCTGGGGGGAGCATAAGTAATCTAAATTTATGCGGTAACTTGGGATCGAAGGCTGTCATCATGAACGATCTTTTTGATACCCCAAAGGTCACAGTGAAAATTAAATCTGATGTTATGGATTGAATTGCTCCCATTCCCACCCCACCCCCAAAACAAATAGGCGTTGGAGTCCTAACCTTAAACCGTGGGTGTAATCGGTCTGGAGGGAGCATTCTCGTTGTGGTGTTCTAAGGCCACATCAGAGCAGGGGTTTCTGGGGCCAATGGCCACCACGTCTCAGCACCCAAAGAGAATGGGGCCGATGCAGGCTTCGATGCTCAAGACCGAATACAATGTGACCAGGCTGCGAGGCGCTGAGGTGGAGGACTAGTTGCTGAAATAGATCAAGAGCAACTCCCTGAAGTCAGTTCCTGAACTGTGAGAGAATCATGTTCTGTTAAAAAGAAAACCTCTTATGGTTTTTCTGCTGCAGAAGCACTAAGGAAAGGAGACACCTGGGGTCAAATGGCTCTCTGCTCCAGCTTCTGTCTGCTCATCGTTAGAATGGAAAGTTTGCAGACTTAGAATCACGGGGTTGAGGCCTCTCGAGATCCCTGAGGCAGGCAGGCCCGCCCCGGCTCCGGCTCTGTGCTCCGGGAGGGCAAATTCTGTCCGCATCCACACCCTTGGCTGGTGGACAGTGTTAAATGTAGATGTGCCACCGCTGCCTAGGAGAAGAAGAGGGGAAAGGGTTTGTCTCCACATTACCTTGGCTGGGGAGAGAGAGTTGTGTGTGTGTTGTCTAATGTCTTCCTCCACTCAAAGGTGTTCATGAAGTGTCTGTTATGTACTTGGAACTCCAATGTGTATGGCGGTAGACAGCCTGATCCTGGATCTTGCCCCCAGGGAGCTTACAAGCCTGGGGAGGAACCAGTCAGCCAAAAAATAAACCACCAAACCAAAGGAGGTGTGGACTGTGAAAGAGTGGCTCCCAGGGGAACTGACTAGACTCTGCAGCCAGGGCCAAGCCCTAGGAGCCACAGGACAGAAGGTGAAGAAAATGGTCATGGCAAGAACACAGCGCTCGCTCCGGCCGAGGCAGGCCTGGTGTTTCTGAGGAAGCAGCCCCTTCAGAGAAAGCATATGGACAATCCGGAGGCTGAAGGAGGACGTGGCCACACTCAAGTCATTTGTTCCTTAGGCAAATAGAGACGCGAGGTGGTCTTCCAAGCAACTCCTTTTGTAACCAGAAGACTACTCTGTATTTCCTACAGAGAAGTTGGGAATGAATTGATGGCATTAGCACATGTCGATCTGTTCCTTATCTTACTTAAAAGCCAACAACTCTAGATTCCCTGGACCCAACCCTGGGGGAATTGGCAAGCAGACCTACATAAGAGAAGATCATGTCATCAGTCATGCAACGTCTTAAGCACAGGTCAGAACTTGCCTTATGTTTTTTTCTGAGTTTCCGTGAGCACACATTCGCATTTCTCTAACCTGCCTTTCCAGCTGGCCGGGCTCCGGCTAGCAGCCTCTAGTTTTCAGAAGAAGCGTTTCTGTCTTTCCTGGGGGGGCGTACAGACTCCAAAGAACCTTGGCATTCTTTCCCTGAGCCTGACACCATAAACGAGCTGGGTGACGGGGTCCTTGCCTGGGGGACTGGGCCAAGTTGGGCACGTCCAGGAGGCGGGTCGTTGCAGGTAGCTGTGGGATCCGTTCCAACTCACGGAGAGTGCCCGTGGGCAAATGGTTTTCAAGGCTTTTGGGGGGCAGACTCCAAACCACCGTCACTTGGCAAGTATCGGAGCGCTGAACCCTTTCCATTTGGGGATCCTGGGGGTCCTCCTTAGCTGGCAGCAGAACGGACAAGGGCGGTCTTTCTTGAGGTCCTGTGATCTGATATCTTCCAAAGAGAGCTGGAACTCGTGGCCCAGGCTGTCCAGTGCCCTCCTTTTTGTGCCCTGAACACATGGGCCCAATCTCTCTGTTGATGTCGGGGTCGTCCGTCCTCTCTCCCGTTTGCTGTCACTCACGGTGTGCTCTCTCAGCAGCTGTTCACTGCCCCTCCCACGGCCACACCCAGCGGGCTCAATTCCTTCCCCAGTCCCCGTGGCCCCCACTCCCTCCCTGCACCATTACCTGCCTGCCTTCATGTTGCTTCCCATCTCCCCTTCCTTTCCTGTTTGGAAAACACCCATCTCCCATGACCTTCCTCCTCAGCTGTCTAGCAAGCACCACTGCTCTCCCCTTCACACACACACACACACACACACACACACACACACACACACACTGGTCTATGGCAGCTACATCATCTGTTGTCCATTTGAGACTTTAGACTGAAAGAGATAGAGTTTAGATTGTCCATAGAGCATCTCCAAGGGACTAAGGGGTGAATCTCTCACCTCCAAGGGGCAATACAGGCAGAATTCTCAGGAGAAAACCTTGTCTACACCGAGATCTCATTGGCTATCGCCACACTGACAGGCCAGACTGCACCCCCACACTCTTAATCCTCAAACTGTCACCAGATGAGGTGATTGCCACAAGCTTCACTACATTCGCCAGGGGAGGAGGAAGACGCGGCTCTTGACCCCGTGGTGGGCTTGGGTCGGGCAGCGTGGGTGAGCTTGAGGCTCCTCTGACTGGACAGTAAACGAGAAGGTGCCGACGTGCCGACCCTCCCTGCCCGTCTCCACGTGCCCTCCCTGGATGCCCATGCTGTTGTTGGTAGCTGCTGCCGGCTCGGCCAGCGCTCATGATAACGCCCCGCGCAGTGGACAGAGGCTGTGCTGTCCTCATGAAGGGCTCCATCGCCCGAGCTGGGCTCCAGCAACTGACCTTCAGAAATTGATCTCCAGACTGGTGTGTCTTCACCCGGAGCCACTCGGAAGCCTGCCAGCGCCGCAGCAGCACACAAGCCCCACTGATGGCGGTGCCCCGGGAGTGGATGCCCGTCTCCTGTGGGCATGGAGGGAAAACCGCCATGGCTCCCCTTCCCTGCTTCCGCCACTGCCAGCAGGTCGATGCTCGTAGGTCAGGGGGGAACTGCTCCACTGGAGGGGTTCTGAGTCTGTCGGTCTTCCAGGGCGCAAGCAGCCTCCTCTTTGTGAGGAGCCCCTTTGGGTATTTGCGGCCCGGTGCCTAACCAGCCACGTCAACAGGCTCCGGCTTTCCGCCTTGGCAAGCCCCAAATCACGCGCTGTGGCATCTCATGTGTGTCTGTGCCCCTCCGCCCTCTTCTGGTCCCCCCAGGCCATGCAGGAGTCTCTGGCAGACCTCCCAGAGTGGTACGGGATCAAGGGAATGCAGGCCCACTGGATCGGGGACTGTGTCGGCTGCCATCTGGACTTCGCGTTGAAGGTATTTTAAAGTTCATGATCGCTCCAAACCCTCCCCTTTGGACATGGTTGGGACAGTGCTCGGGAGGCTGTCTCATCCGGGAGCCTCAGAGAGCAGGTGCAGGGGCAGGTCTATGGGAGTCAGCATCGACGCAGCGGCCACTGAGTTTGTTTTATAGCCGTGCCACCCCGTGATGAGATCCTGGGAGCCACCACTGTGATTTCCGATTTCCTACTGGCCAGATTCTTTTTCCAAGTTCACGGAAGTGGTGGGGAGGGGGATTGATTTCCTATCATTTTTGTCAGTCCGATGTAACCTAACCCGCCCCCATTAGATGTGCTCAATATAGAAGATGATGGGGGGGGGGGGGCGGCTTTCTTGTTCAAGGGCAGTGACTGAACTGTCTGCGAGTGCCACACCACCACATCCTGCTGCGGCCACCTAGGGGGCCCAGGAATTCTCTGGAATGACGCGCAGAACGCTGGCTTGGGCCTTTTCCCAAGACAGTCGAGAGCCACAGGACCCGAGGTCGCTGTCGCGCTGTTTCCAACCCAGGCCAGCTCTCAGCTGCCCCCGCCTGCCCAAAAGACAGTGATCAACAGGTCTGCTGTGAGGTCCCTTGGGTGGGTGCTCAGAGCCACCCACTCTGAAGGGTGTCTCTAAGACGCTTCTCGCTGTCTCAACTGCCCGGAGGCGTTTGTCTTTCTGAGGTGTCCTCAGGGGTCTTACCCCCAGGGAAGGAAGAGAGCTGCTGTCCAGAGAGAACCAGCCTGCGTCTCTAGAGTCCGGCCTTGGGGACCAGAGACGGTGTGCTAGGGAGGGCTGTCTCAGTGCCTGAACGGGGCCACCAGGAAGACCGGGAGGATGCCTTTCACAGCAGACGTGGGCCGTTCAGCCCAGGCCCGGGAATCACACTGGGGCTGGACACTGGGCAGGGCGGGCCCCTGAGGGAGCTGGCACATCCGTTCCCTCTCCTGCCCGCCTCTGCCCCAACCTGGCGCTGTCTCAGGCCCATCCCCGCTGCCGGGGAGTGCACAGGGAAAGAGGGGCGGGGTGCCTGAGCCGGAGGAAGCCATTGGAGATTGACATGACGCATGCCCCTTTTTCCTGCTGGCAGGTGGATGGCAGAGTCACCGCAGAGAGGCTGACGGCCTACACAGCCACCCCCGAGGCCATTTACGGCACGTCCCACGTGGCCATCTCCCCCAGCCACCGGCTCCTGCACGGGCACAGCGCCCTGAAGGAAGTCTTCCGCAAGGCCCTGCTCCCCGGCACAGGTGAGCTGGCACGTGCCGGCAATGGCAAGGATGAGGGCCTCGTGCTTGCACAGCCCCGGCTACCTCACGGGCATTTCACATGGCTCATCTGGGGGGGTAGGGGGGGAATGAATCTGTGCTAGTATTTCAGTTATTTAAAACATGGAGAGAGAGAGAGAGAGAGGGAGAACTCTAAAAACGTGGGCGGTGTGGCCCCTGACTGTACTTGTGTGCTGCTGGTCTGTCTGGAGCTTGACTTGCTGGCCGCGAGCTCCGCTCTGTGACGTAGAACAGAACCCAGATTCAAAGCTCCCTTCTGGTGGGAGTAAAGTCTTCTGCTTATGAGTAATCTCCTCATCAAATAAAGCTCTACCTACCGACAGGGATGAGCAGGGACTCTCTAAAAGTGTGAGAAAACACATTCCTATTACTTAAAGGCAAAACGAGAATGCTGAAAGGACATCTCTCCTGATATGTCTTGAAGTAGAGCAGAGTTCCTTTGGAGTAGAGAGTCCACTGTCTATTTTGCAGCGTATATGTATATGTATACATGTGTATGTGTGTGTGTGTATATATATATATATATATACCACTAGTTTTTTAAGGATCATTTTATTGGGGATCTTACAGCTCTTATAACAATCCATACATCAGTTGTATCAAGCAGGTTCGTACATAAGCTGCCATCATTATTTTCTAAATATTTACTTTTTACTTGAGCCCTTGATATCACCTCTTCTCTTTTCCCTCCCTCCTCTGCCCTCCCCCTCTTTGGGGCCCCTAGATGAATTATAAATTATTACTATTTTCATATCTTACACCAAACGCTGTCTCCCTTCCCCTGTGGTTTCTCTTGTTCGTCCCACTAGAAGCAGGTGGTGGTGGTGGTGATGCGTTGATCATTGCAATCAGTGTTTTTAAAATGCCTGTCTTGAGTGGCACATACGTCGATGTCAGGCTGACGAGAGAGTGTGTCCTCCCACTCACCTCGCCTCAGGACTTCTGATGGTTCACCGGCCACAGCAGAGCCAGCCTTCAGGTCCGTGCTCCAAGCCCAGCAGCTGTGGGGTCTGTGCATGAGCCGTGTGGTGACCCTGCCTTCCTGCAGCTGTATCTCTGGTTCGCCCCAGGACTAGCCATCACTATCTTTCTTTCTTTCTTTCTTTCTTTTTTTTTTTAAATTTTGGGGCATCACTGCTCTCGGTGGTGGGAGTAGGAGGCCCAGCCCCACTGCTGGAATGGAACCTCCGTCCCAGTGGGCCGCAATCCCGCGCACAACCACGACGCCACCAGGGCTCAGCCCGCCATCACTGTCTTTCATTGCTCTTACTTCTCCTGATATGTCTTGAAGTAGAGCGAAGTTCCTTTGGAGTAGAGAGTCCACTGTCTGCCAACAGAGCCCAAGATAGCCGTCTTGCTCATTTTTATTTTGTGCGTACTCAAAAGAAAAACTGGATTCCTGTCAACTGTCTAGGTTAGAAAAGAAAACTCATCATCGTCACCTTGACGATCCATTTGACATTTCTCCAGAGCCACGATGGCTGGTTAGTATCGAAAAATATCAACATGTACTCTTTGGATTTTTCTCCTAGGGTTACTTTGGGAACCCAAATTAAAGTGATGTTACAATAACAGGGGATTAAGTTATAAGGGGTAGCATATCTATGATGAAAGGTATATACAAAGGGGGCCGCCTCAAAGCATTCTTGGAAATAGGATGAAAAGATAATGGAGTTCAAGAGCTCAAGTAGAAAGAAAATGCTTTAAAAAATGATGATGGCAACACATGTGCAAACGTGCTTGCAACAGTTGAAGCATGGATTGTTAAAAGAGCGATAAGAGCCCCCAATAAAATAATTTATAATGATAATAATGAAATTTTTTCCAAGAATTTTTAAGCCCCTTTATAAATTCCAAACACTTTCATATCATTTTCTAAAAAATTAGAAGAAGATTTGACTTAGGGGCTGTGAATTCTGGTCTTACAGCTACACCCCAGAGAACAAAAGTCAGGGCTCGGAGCAATGCCTGCACACCCGTGTCCCCCGTAGCAGTGTTCACAGCAGCCAAAAGGTGGAAGCACCCCTCGTGTCTGTCAACAAAGATGTAGCCCCTTCACAGAGGTGGATCGTGTAACAGCTGCCCTTTTGTGCCTAGCTGTTTTCACGTTGTCTCGTGTTTTCAGAGTCCATCCCTGCGGTAGAAGGCATCGGAACCTTATTTCTCCTCACAGCTGAGGAATATTCCAGGGAATGTGGCCGTGCTACAGGTGCTCAATGTAGGGCAGGCGTTGGCGAGCACATGTGCACCTCCCCAAAGCACACAAAGAGCGAGGGAGCAGACTAAGCACTAGGTTCACAAAACGAGTTGCCTAATCCGGACACTCCAGGTGTCAGTCCATGGGAAGGAGCCCAGCGCCCTGGGTCAGGCCCTGCCCCGAGCCGTTTGCAGCCCAGGGGCCCAGAAACGCCCTCTGATGTCCATGACAACAATCCCCTGCCCTCGGCCTCTCCAGCTCCTTTGGGGCCGGCAGAGTGTCATCAGTGCCATTGAAATGTGCAGTGGCAGCGGTGAGAGAGGACTCGCTTTGTGTGGCTTTTATCACCATCAAAAAAGGCGAATCCATTTTTGCGTGTAAGAACTTGAGAAGTGAGGTCAGCATGCGCAGCGGGCAGTGCCGCCTGACCACTCGGTTGTGGGTCCGTCCGACGTGGCTGCCTTTTTTGTCTTGACTCCGAAGGGCTCCTCAGCATCTTCCTCACCTGGTTTTAACGATGGTGGAAACCATTCCAAATGGAAGGTTACACTTGCCTCTTGATTTTCCAGTTTTAATTTTCAGAGCGGAAATAGATCTCGGGTGCACGTCAGCGTCTGTAACATCTAGACGACCGTGCACCTCGAGTCCCTGGACTTTAGCACTTGGCACGTCCGAGGGGGTCAGTGCCGCGTGCCAAGTCAAAGACGCTCGCCCCAGAGGTGAATTCAAATGAATGTGATTCCCCTGTGTCCTGTGGGGTTGCAGGTGAAACCTACACGTTACCTCGCTGCTGTCACTTGGCATTGCCACCTGGCTCACCGGAGGCAAATGGCCCCTCTTCTACCCTGGACAGATCAGGTTTGGAGGGTGACATGTTAAAAAGCATTGCTCCCCACAGCTGACCTGTTCCAGATGAGCTTTCTCAGCAGGACAGTGGCCAGGCTTTCAGACACGGTGGTCAAGAGTAGCAGACGCCTGGAGCGCTCTGAGGAGGGAGGGGTAGGGACACCCAGACAGGTCATGCTGGGGCTGGGGGCAGCCTGCCTCGTGAGGGTACGAGACAATGAAGAGCACCCAGCGAACTGGTCTGAGCAGGGCTCAGAATTAGGAAGGCGGCGAGGGTCACCAGGGTCCTGGGGCGATTCTCTGGACCCGCCTTCCCAGATGGCTGTTGTCATCCACGTCCTGTGCTCCTTTCCTGCGCTCAGTATGTTGTCATCGGACAGAGCTGTTACAAAAGCCAAAGTATGGTGCTTCCCAAGAGTCCTTGTAAAGGGGCTCCTTTCCTTAATCATGGACACTGGCCTCCCTTTCTCAGCTGACCCCCCTCCCCCAACTGATGTTGTATTGCCGTACCTAAGCTCGGACTTGAAAGGAACTAGGGGCCATAAATATCCAAGATGCATCCCTTGCTGATGCCAGATGGATCTTGGCCGAAAGCAGAAGATACAAGAAAGATGTCTGTTTATGTTTTATGAGCTATGCCAAGGCATTCGCCTGTGTGAATCATAACAGATTATGGGCCGCTTGGGGAAGAACGGGAGTCCTGGGCTGAGCACCCGGTGGCGTAGCGGTTGTGCGCAGGACTGCGGCCCACTGGGCTGCCGGTTCAAATCCAGCAGCAACTCTCCAGGTGCAAGGCTGGGCCTCCCACTCCCACCAGAGGGCAGTGGTGCACCCCCCCCCAAAAAAAAAATGGGAATCCCAGAACACTTCCTTGGGCTCATGCAGAAACCTGCACATGGTTCAGGGCCGTTGTGGAAACAGAGCAGTAGAATGCTACATGACTTAAAATCTGGAAAGGTGCCCATCAGGACCATATCTTCTCGCCATACTTATTCTGTCTGTGTGCTAAGCAAATAGAGAAGAAGCTGGATTCTATGAAGAAGAATGTCGTCACGGGATTGAAGACAGGCTCATGAACAGTCCACGATTGTGCAGAGGACACAACCGTGCTTGCCGCGAGTGAGGAGGACGTGAAGCACGTGTTGGGGAAGGTCAAGGATGGCAGCCTTGAATGTGGATGGCACAGCAACACAAGGAAGGCCAAAATCCTCACCACTAGACCAAGAGATACGGACATCACAGTAAACAGAGAACAGATCGAAGCTGCCAAGGATTTCCTCTTGCTTGGGGCCACAATCCATGCTGACGGAAGCCACAGTCAGGAGCGCAGACATTACATTGGGTGACTCCCGAGCTGTATAAAACCAGAGTGTCGAAAATCAACAGCGCTCCTTCGAAGCCTGAGCTGCGCCTAACTCAAGACGGGGTGTATCCCATGGCCTCACAGGCACGTGAAAGCTGGACGTGGCATACGGAACACCAAAGAAGAATCGATACAGTAGAACTGTGGTGCTGTGGAAGGCTATTGAAAGGACCACAGACTGCCAAAAGAACAAACACATCCGTCTTGGAAGAAGTAAAGCCAGAGTGCTCCTTGGCTCAGCTACTTTGGACACGCTGTCAGGAGAGACCAATGCCTAGAGGAGGCTTGGTAAAGCTGAGGGGCAACCAAGGAGAGGAAGACCCTCCAGGGGCTGCTTTGGCCCAATGGGTTCAAGCCTCACAGCTGTAAGGCCAGCCCAGGGCTACACTGTTTCCTGCAGCTTCGCTCTAAGCTGGACCCACTCCAGCCACCCAACAGCAGCAGCCAGCCAGCCAGCCATCCCTTGGGAAGTGTTGGTAGATTCTAGTGATGGTTCTGTCTTCTCTTGCCCTGCTGACAATCCGACAATCCAGCCCTGGAGCTCGGGCAGCACATGTTTCAGCTGTGAGTCACCAGTG
Source organism: Nesogale talazaci (assembly GCA_004026705.1). Taxonomy (NCBI): domain Eukaryota; kingdom Metazoa; phylum Chordata; class Mammalia; order Afrosoricida; family Tenrecidae; genus Nesogale; species Nesogale talazaci. The sequence goes on from PVJH01034823.1 coordinate 12,500, forward strand.
GTCCTCACAGTGCATGTTTTGCTGAGAGGGTAGATGAGGTCTCTTTAAAGGCCAACTCAGAACCCTGTTGTGCTGGCCCACCTCAAACAGCAAGAGCCTCTTCTCCCGGGGAGCCCTGCACATTAAATCATTAATTGCTTTTCCCCCCGTCTCCATAGCATCAGCATAATGATGGGACAAGCTGAGGCGGAGGAGAAGCCGCAATCTTGGGCTTAATGTTCTGGTTTATAGCCAGACTGTTTCTAGTTAGTAAATCCTATTGACCTGTCCGTCAGGTAGATATCTCAGGACATACAGTCACTGGTTTGTCTTGGTTTGTTTTGGTTTGGTTTGTTTTTCAGGCAGATAGAATCTGCTTTTTGGACCGTAATGGCCCAGTCCTGTCTCCTGTCATGTAGAGCTTTGGGGATTTTCCGTGTTTGAGACTGTTGTAAAGCCCGCTGCTGCAGGCAGTTGTGCTCTCTTAACCGGTTGCTTCTTTAGACTTACTTCCTGAGGAGACGGTGCTGAATGTGATACTCCAGTCAAAAATCAGTCTTTTTCTCATTCTTTGCTACATGTTACTTCACCGGTCTCCTAAAGGGGTATTAGCAGCTTAAAGGACCGTATTTTTTTCATCACGTTATTGGAAGCTCTTGCAGATATTACAATAATCCGAAATTCAAATACATCAAGCAAAATTGTATCATTGCTACCCCCATCCATTTCAAAACACTTTGTTTCTTCTTGAACACTTTGATATCAGCATCGCTTTTCTCTCCTCCTTCCTCCATCCTCCCTCCCAGGAACCATATAGCTATATTGCCATATCTTACACCATCCAACGTCTCCATTCCCCTATAATTCTGTTATTCGTTCCCCTCCAGTGGGGTAATACGGCCATCATTGTTATCGGTTCACCCATTCTCTTCCTCCCCCTCCTTTCTCCCCATACCCTGAGGAAATCATTACTCCTGTTACTATTTCTGAAGGGTTTATCTATATTGGATTTCATACACTGTGTGATCTTAATTATGCAAATGACATTTACAGGTCTAGCAAGATTAATGAGGTAAAACTCAGACCATAATAGTGAGGGGAGGAAATATCAAAGAACTAGAGGATAGGTATGTGTTTCATCAGTGCTAAACTACATACAGCCTGGATGTGTCATCCGAGGGCCATCCTTCATCATATATGGCTTTCACTGAGATTTCACCCATGTGGCTCTTGCCCTTTTAAAGGCTGTTGGCTAATTTATCAGTTAACCCTTCAAGATTACTTTACTTTTCATATCGTTTTAGAAAATTGATTTCTCACCACCTGAGGGCAGTGATGCCAAAAAAAAAAGAAAATTGATTTCTATCTTCCAAACCCCAGTGGCATTGCATATATATTGAAAGCCAAAAGGTGTTCAAAGGTCACCACTCCAGCAGTAGCGTCCCCCTCCCCCATGTGTGATTTTTTGAAGCACACTGTGCCTGCGATGCCAGTTTAGTGGCTGGGACTGCTATCATCATCGTCGTCATCAGGTGCCTCCCAGTCTGTGTGCCTTACAGTGACCCGGTGCCAGCCAACAGGAAGCCCCACTCAGTCGTGGGCCATCATGTCCCCAGTACTGTGTCTGAGTTCCCCTCGGCAGCCACCGTGTCAACCTCACTCTCTCTCCACGACCACCTGCCTCCCTGACGAAGCGTGGTGTCCTTTTCCCAAGACTGGTCCCTCCTGATAAACAGGCCCAAAAGCCATGAGATGACGTCTCTCCCTCCTCACTTCTAAGGAATGGTCTGGCTGGATATCTGTTTATGACAAGAGTCATTGAGAAACGGGGGTTTTAAAGGATAGGAACTGACTGAAACCGTTCATGGGAAAAGCCCATGATCCCCCCTGTGAGTTCCACTTTCCTGCAGACGTCTTAAGCCCTTCCTAGGTGTCTTCCCCTCTGGAACGCTGAGCACGGTCTGGGAGAGGTGGTCGGGGCCAAGGCCCGGTTGTTCTCCCCTCTCCCCTTCCCAGGCTCTTACCCTTATTGGCATGGTCTAAGATACGGTGCACCTCGTCCAGTTGTGAACAAGGGATGAGAGGGAGAAAAAAGGCATGCCCCTTCCTTTGAGGATATACCTGGGCCGTTGCTCAGCTGAGCAGTGCTGCCAGCAGCAGGGCAGGCCGTGTCTATCCAGCTGGAACCGCTGCCATGGAATAGAAAGGGAAGCTGGCCCCGGGGTGACGGCAGTCCGGGCCGCACGCTGCTCTGGGATGGACCCCGGCACATCCGTGTGGTCTGTCCACCGCTGTCTCTGGTTCATCATTTCTAGATGTATCTTTGCGTTGGGCACGAGTGAGGCTATTCCACCTCCTCGCCACAGGGTGCCTTGGGATCTCTCTGGGGGGTCCCTTGACTGGCAGCCTCAGGGACGAAGCTTGTCCCAGGGAGCAGCGTGGTGGGGTCCCATCACCAACGTGGCAGTTAGCGAGAAGCCACGTGCGTAAGCCACGTGCCCCCAGAGCTCCTCGTGGGTTCTGCTCATTCTCCCGTGGACCGTGAACTCTGCTCCTGTGGCCCCCGCTCCTCCGTGAGGGGGACAATGTGGACTGGGAACGTGGGTCTTTGCTTTGAGAAGGAAGTCGGCGCTGGGGCGGCTCAGGCAGCGAGTCCGCCGGCCAGGGCCACTGGGCTTGGGGAGCTCGCAGGACCCCAACCTTGCAGGCCTCCTCTCCCCATGCCTCCTGGTCCCCAAGGGGAGGAGGCGCTCGCTGATGCCCACAGAGCCACCTTTGCCCCTTTGAAATCCAGGTCCTCGTTCCTAGGTTGACCTTGGGGTGTGCAAACTCTGCTTGAGCCCAGTGCACGGTCTCAAACCAAACCAAACTCCCTGCCAGCCGGTAGGTTCTGACTCCTAGCCACCCTGGTAAGGTCGTGGGCTCACAGGAGGCTACTAACCACAAGGGTCAGAGGTTCAAAGCCACCAGCCTCTTCACAGGAGAAAGGCCAGACTTTCTGGTCCAGGCAGAGTGACGGTCTCGGGAGGGAACCCACAGGGTAAGTAGTGAGAGTTACATAAATTGGAGTGGCCGTGAGCTGCTTACGTTGCAAGTGACGTCAACTCACGGAGTGCTTGCTCACCCACCCCCTCCCTTCTTCTGGGGGGCTTTTCCGTGGGTCTGTGTGCTTCCAACGCCCTCGATGGCTGTTAGTCGGTGTCGGGGACTGTTGAGTCCTTGCAGCTCGGACACCCATCAATCAACAGCAGGAAACACCTCCAGTCCTGCACCAGCCTCACGAGATTCTCAGCCTGGAGCCCGTCGTTACACCCACAGACCAACTTGTCAAAGGAGGGTCTTCCTCTTGCCACCAGCTCTCTCACCCTGTGGGATGCCCTTGTCCAGGATCCAGCCTCCCCCAGTAACCCGTCCAGCGTACCATCACAGCCTCACCATCTTTGCCTCCCGGGAGCCTCCTGGCTGTGCTCCTGAGACAGATGCGTCTGTTCTTCTGGCGGTGTGAGGTGTCCGTCAGTAGTCTTTGCAAGCACCACATAGACGCCGCGGCAATCTACGGACGGCTGAGTCTCGCCCCTGCTGCAGAAGTTGTTTTCTCAAGATGCCGCCTGGGGCCCTCTGCCCTGCTCAAGCCCGGCAGGTCACTCTCCAGGCCTCTGCCGCACAGCCTGTCACCCGGCACCCCCTCTGCGTGGTGGCTATGCGTGTGCGTCCTCCTGTCCTGTTGCTATGCGTGTGCGTCCTCCCGTCCTGTTGCTGGACTCTGTCCCCTGAGTTCCCTGACCATCTCCTTCTGGACACGTCCTTCAGCCTATCCAAGAAAGGTCACTGGGGAGGCAGAGTTTTAACACGATCCCTTTGAAAAGTCTCTTCTGCTCTGACATTTTTCTCCTCCCCTACTCACAGCCAGCTTCAAACACTGCAGCTCGAAGGTGTTGATGTCTCTTAGCTTTCCGTAGGTAGGTTTTTGTGGTTCTCCTTCTCCCGTATATTTGAGGTCAGTCATCTCAAAAGGAAGGGGAGGGAGGGTGTCTTTACCCCGCCGTCTGGAAGGCAAAAACACCATCTTCACGTCCTTGGTTGTAGGCACGGGCAAACCTTCTCCCTTGTGCTTCTGTCATCTTAGGATCTCCCTCATGTCTGGCTTTTCCATTAAAAGGACCAATTCTTTCACCGGGAGCACGGTACCCAGAAGTTCTCATGCCTCTCTCCCCGTCTGCCCCGAGGCCGCAGGGCGTCAGTGTCCCCCGTGGCCTGGCGTCCACAGTGACCAGCCTTCATTTTCAGATTGCCTCACACCCCTGACGGCCGTGAACCTGCTCACCCAGCAGGAGGTCCCCGTGGTCATCGCGGCCGAGGCAGACTTCGAGGGCTCTCTGGATTCAAGAATAGGTAAGCAGTGGCAAGACTGTAAGCCGGGAAATGCATCCTGAAGTCTTTTTTATTTTTTTCCCCCTGGTCTGTATCATTTTTTATTTTACTTTTTTAAAACTGACTTTATGGGAGGCCCTTACAGCTCTTACCACAATCCATCCATCCATCCGTTGTGTCAAGCGCCGGTGTACCTATGTTGGCATCATCATTTTCAAAGCGTTTTCTTTCTACTGGAGCCCTTGGTATCAGCTCCTTCCCCCTCCCCCAACCCCACCCCACCCCCCTCGCGCACGGACCCTCATTTTGCCGTCTAAAGATTACAAGGCTAACCTCCAGCTGTCAACTGGAAGCAGTCAACAGTTGATCCCATGTCTACAGAAATAAGCGCCCCTGCATTTAACCGTGCCTTAGTGAGGACCTGCATTTCGTAAGCAAACTACGTAGCTAGTTGCCTTCAAGGATATGGAAGACCAGCATGGCCCACAGACCTCGCTAGTTGGTGGGCTGTGTCCACAGACTACAGAGAGCAGCCCGAGCAGCCGATGAAAATCCACCTTCAGAATTCACAGGCCCGACAGCGAGCGGGAAGCTGAGGGCTCCCGGTCCGCATGGTGGGTGTGGGCTGGGTTTGGGGGAAGGCCTGTAGAGGAGGTGGATTGGGGCTAGGCAGGAAGCGAAGGGGGGTGAGGGGGAGGTGAAGGGAAAGGTGTGTTCAGAGCTATGACCCCGATGCCCTTGGCAGCCTTCTGGGCTGCCCTCACACAGCAGGAAGCCCCGGGGACTGACCCCGGGATCTGGAACGGAAGCAGGACCCTTCCCCAGGTCCCCGCCTGTACAGCGGCCCCGCCCTCACCCTCCTGCACGCCCCCCATCGGTTGCAGCCACTCTCCCCACGCGGCAACGTCCACCCTCTCTAATGGAATGCCATTTCCTCACGCTCTGCCTGAGATGCAGGCACTTGAAGGAACACGCGAACAGAGACCAGGCAGCACGCCGTCCGCGCCCTTTTCCTCTGGGCGCTGAAACCTCCCCTGGAAAATGTTAGTCTGGGTTGACTAGGGACATTCCTATGTGTATAAGAGAGAACTTTAGATCTGAGGGTAATTGTATATTAAGAAAGCAGCCCAGTCCAGACCAGGTCCCTAAGTCCGAAATTAGCCCATACGTCCGATACCTGTCTGTAAATTCCTCTTCAGACTCAGGCAGCTAAATGCAGGAAGACCACAGGCCAGTGGGTAGAAAGTCTTGTAGATCCAGTGGCAGAGAAAACATCTCAGGGCTGCTGGCTCACGTGGGGTCTCCACATGGCTCCTTGAGCTCCAGGGCTCCGGCTGGGAGCAGTGTGGCCCCATGTGTCTCGTCAGGAGAAGGACAAAGCAGAGGGAGGAGGACAGGAGTTCCCAGAATCCTCAGGAGAAGGCCATGCCCACACAGAGGCCTCATTGGCTCGGCCCCACCCCTTTGCTCAGGTGACCGGAGATTATGCAACTGTGGCAGTGACCACTCCTCCCTTTGCTTTCTTGCCACTGATAATGAGTAAGTTTCTGAAGGTGGAGGCAGGGTCCACAATAAAGGGAGTCCCATGGGGTAGCCCCCACCCCACCCCACCCTGCCCAGCTCTTCCAAGAAGAATGGCACAATCCGGAGAGTTCCCAAGAGGGAGACAGCCTGTCTTTTCCACTGTGCACAGGGAATTGTCTGTCCTGGCAACTTGGCCTCTTTCGCTGACATTAGTCACGTTGCTAAATGGCCGCTGCTTGTCCTCTGAGGAGAACAGAAGCAGAGACGTCTGCACATGTGGCTGCATGGTTCCGGCCGGTCCCCAGGGTTCTGCCCAGGCCACGCGGCGTGCTCCGTGCCCAGCACTGTCGGGCGAGAGCCTGTGTGGCCGCGGCGTTTCAGCCAGTGCGCTGCCTGGTTGCAATAGATGGCTCTCCACTTCCTGACTGCCAGTGCCTTCCAGACCGCCCTCATCCCTCAGTGCTCACCACATCCACGCCGCCGTCGGACCCCTCTCAGACGGGGCTGCTGCCCGCAGTCACGCCCAGAACACCACAGGCACTGCCACCGCCTGCCCCCCGGAGCCTGGCGTTGTCACACTGCAGAGAATGAGGGCACGGCTCTCAAACGGCCAGAACAAGAAGCGTCCAGGCCTCCCTGTGGGGGTCGCAGGCGAGCTGTGTGTCCCCACCCCCATCCCCCAGGGTGTCCAGGCCCTTTTTCCTGGGGCCCCTCGGGCCCACTCTGACCACAGGACGTGAAGTGACTACACGTCCTTTTAGGACAGCCCCGCCCAGGAAAGTCGGAGGTTTTGATAGAGGAGGACTCTAGGGCAGGGGTCCCCACCCAGGGGCGATGTTGCCAGCAGGGAGCACAGGCCCACGTCGAGAGATGGACAACTTAGACAGAGGTGCCGGCCAACGTCCTGCAATGCACCGGGCAGCCCTCGCCACAGAGCGTCATCTCCTCGGAGACGTCACCCGTCTCCAGAGCACCCGCTCCAGAACCCTGTCGTGACGAAGCCCACCCTCGGGCGAGACTCCCCATGAGTGAGTGGCCGAGGTGCTCCCTTGAGGATGGAAGGGGGCGCAGAACTAGATGTCGGCTCCAATCTGGGAGCAGAGCACAGTCGGAAGAAGGCCCGGGGTCGGCTTGTGACTTCCTGACCAAGGGGAGTGTCCCAGGCCCGTGGGAACGGCACAGGGCCAGGGAGACGTTTGGGGTGTCCTTCTCAGGGGCACCGTGAAACTGCCCCCCACTACCGCCCCACACAAACACACTCGCCTGCCCGTGCTGGCTGCACTGCTCTGGTTCAGGAAGCTCCCATCACCCAAATTGCAAACACTGGCAGGTCGGCCGTGGCCCACGGTTTCAGCAGAGCTTGCAGGTAGCACCGAGGAGGAAGAAAAGCCTAGGGGTCTGCTTCTGAACACTCAGCAGTGAACTGCAGGCTTTCCTTCTCTGGATGATGCCCCACTGCCAAAACAAACTCAGTGCCCGCTCAGAGCCACCCTGGAGGGCAGGGAGTTCCCAAGGCGGTAACTCTTTATGAGAGCAGAAAGCCCAGTTTTTCTCCAGAAGAGCAGCTGGTGGTTTTGAACTGCCCACCTTGGCCGTCATCAGCCCCATGAGCAACCACGGGGCCACACCATCAGGAGGGCTCAGTTGCTAGAGAAAGACATCATGTTGAGTGAGTCGAGGGCCCGTGAGACCAAGAAGACCGGTGCGTGGTGAGATAGACGGGTCACCGTGAGGGTGACGCAGGCCGGGCAGTGTCCCACTGTGCTACACAGTTGACCGATCAGAAGCTAGCTAGCGAGTGATCAGAGTCCCCAAGACCGGTCTCCACGTTCCCGGGAAGTGAGTGTCACAGGGCTCTGTTAATGTTACATTTATAAAGGGCATGGGCCTCCCCATGAAAGCTCAAGCCAGTGTGACAC